>JAYJLV010000027.1:8723271-8754585 GCA_036873485.1 Torymus texanus | reverse complement strand
ATATGTATATATATATATATATATATATATATATATATAGTCCGAACAAAGCCGATAAAAATCAACGAAGCCGAACGAAACGCACGTCTCCTTTAAATTGGCGCGCGCATCCCCTTTTATGCGCCTTACAATCGCCCCGTGTAACTTAGGCGAATTAAGAGGGCGAGTCAAAGGAGCCACGCGCGCGTGCGCGCTCAGTCAAATAAGGAAGTAAATAGCGTTTCCTCAGCCGGCGGATGGGAACAGAATTAAGGTAGGAGGGGGGGGGGGAATAATGTAGGGAGACAAGAGTAGGTATAGGGTAATAACGAAAAGAAAATTCAACGCGGGCCGCCCCCTCTTTATACGAGGCACTTTGATCGGCCGTCGTCGAAATGAAGTCGCAATATTCGACGCTCCACACACATATACATACACACTCGCAAAGGTCAAATCGTCCCTTAATTCGCTTCCGGCCTCGCGGAATTGCTTTCTTCGCATTGGGGAGGTGGGCAAGGAGGAGGAGGAGGAGGTAGAGAAGAGACTCAGAGAGAGAGAGAGAGAGAGAGAGCAGCTTCATCTCCCTCTTGCGCGCGCGTCTTTGACACTGGCCCGCAGCACCGCGTTGCAAGTAGTAGTAGTAGTAGTAGTGGGTCTCTGTCTCTCTCTCTCTCTCTCCGGACGCTGGTAGTAGAGAAGTAGAGCTTACCTATGTGCCATTGGCGGGTGGAGTGAGGTGGGTAGAGAGCAGGGGGGGGAGGGGGGGAAGGCCCGGTGTGGTGGACGGGCAAATACAGGCTATGCATAACAATCGATCTCGCTCGGGAAACTACGGGAGTGGTTGGTCAGCCGAAGGATAAAGGAGAGACAGAGCGAGAGTAGCGCTGTGGAAGGTGAAGAGACGAAGGAGATGGAGAAGGTGGAGGAAGAGGTGGGGAAGGAGAGGGCAATGCCACGGGCTGGACCGCCAACGCCGACGTTTCAAGACGAAGGCAAGTCTGAGATAGCTAGAGCGCCGCTAGCCAACACCCTATCTGCGGTTCGTCTTTCCTTTTCTCTCTCTCTCTCTCTCTCTCTCTCTCTCCTTCTGGGCTAGAGGAAGAGAGAGGAGAGGAGACTATATAGAAGCTTTCTCTCTCTCCCTAGGCGTCTGCTCGCTCGCGACATCAGCGTCCATCCCGGCCGCTCTTACCCATTCGCGAGCGAGGTTGCTGCTATAGCACAGCGCACGGGGAACTCGGTAATCACGTTGACTGCATGCCAAACTGCGATAGTGCGTCGCTCGCTCTCAGCCAGACTCCGCGTATACCGCGCTTGTCCAGTGTTGAATGAGTGCGTGGCTAATAAATGGGGGGAGTGCCGTTTGCATTTTCAGGTATTCCTAGGTCAATTCGTATATATACGTTATATATATGTATAGTCTTGTTCCAGCGATCGAAGGGTTCTGGGAATGCGTATATAAAATTGGAGATCGATGTTCCAGGAAGGTTAATTTAAGTTGTAACAAAGATAAAAAGTATACGATCAATCGATAACACACGTCATGTATACGTATATATGTACCTCCAATAAAACTGTATATACATATAACGGTAGATATAGTTCTATTTTATACGACTGTTAACATTCACGTAAGCATACAATAGTTTCCCTCTTTCCTAACTACAACAACGGATTCCATTATTTTCCCGATATTATAAAATCGGTGCGGCGACGATCGGTTTCGGGGTAAAAAAATATTACGCGAAAGTATTGAATAACAGTTTTATCAGGGATATAGCTCAAACAAACCGAGTCACTATCTCACTCACTCTCTCTCTCTCTCTCTCTCTCTATCCTATATGTTCCGTTTCAAAAGACACCAGACACTTGAGCGGCTAAAGGCATATCGAAGCGCGCTCAGCAATGCATTAAGTCATTTTTCTCTATATACACGTCGGAAGAAATCGCGAGCGCCGTTGGCTTTCACATCACTTATCAAAAGTGGAAGTTGACATACACAATCGTATACTCTATAAGCGATCTAAAGATAATTCGTCTCCTATATATTCCACCGATCAGTTTCTACACAAACAAACACCTACGGCGACTCTGCCTCGTGGTGCAACCTCTTTATAAACGTACCGATTAACGCATTATTACCAAGCGCGCGTTCACGTAATAGCATGAAGCCTTAATGCATTCGTATATATATACACATGTGATATCGCGCGGTTTCCCCGTATATAAACGCTATTCGTGGATGACGCCGCTGCCGCCGCCGCCGCCGCGAGTGAGCGTATACGATTATCGCATGCGCGCGCGCGCCTGTGTTTACATAGAGCGCCGAAGGGACGAGCGCGCGCGCAAACCGCACCGAGAGATATCTTATCGCCACGGATAAACAGGCCTACTTTCTAAACTCGCGAGAGAGAGAGAGAGAGAGAGTGAGGTGTTATCGTGCGACCGGCCTTTTACCTGGCTCCGCCAGGAAGGGGGGGGGGGCATATAGACAAAAAATCATTGTTAATATCTTCGAAGCCCATTTCTCCGAGAAGTCAACGGATAAATAAGTTGTCACGTTGTTATAACTGAGGATTGCGTGTCTCGAATATTAGTAATATTACGTTCGAACGCGTCTACGTCGTTATAATTTGAACGCATACGCGCGTATACTTTTTCCCCCTTATTATTCTATTTTTAGAGTAAACGTTTCTACACCCTATTTTTGAATTCCTAGTTTTATAGGTTAAGTAGGAGTATGCATATGTATGTGTATATATATACAGGAGCAGCAGTCTGTTCGAAATTAACGGTTGCTTTGACTAAAATGACTATGTAAGCCGCAAAATATAAAGTCGCAGTTGTAAAATTTTTCGCGTAAAGTATATATATATATATATATATGTGTGTGTGTGTGTGTGTGCAGACCTGCTTAGAACGTTTCTTTTTTGCTCTCTAATTGACGCCTTTAATTGTGTAATTTGCTGGGTACAATGTTCTAGCTAGACGAGAGCGAGCGCAAGAGAGCGAAAGACAGAGAAGCAAAAATAATGCGAAAACCTGTGTCGACAAGCGCACAGGGCAACAACACGCAATTAACACGTATAATTAGTAATGGATGAATTTCACTTTATATACGCTCTCGTTATTTCGCGCTCGTGAATTTGGTAATAAATAAAGGTTGCGATATTTTTCTTATTTCTGTTAGATAATCGACGCTTAACCACATGAAACCGTCTGCATTTACTGAATCGTGAAACGTTGTTATTGTGCTCGGCGCGCGGCTGTAATTAAATGAAGTGCACGGACAATCGTTCAATTAATGATCATAATGGCATTTCGCATTATTCTCGCGATGACGCGATCGCATCATTATTGTTGCGAAGGACGCATTCCATCGATCTTCCTCTGCGACCAATTGCAATTTTTCACATCAATGTTTATATATATATATATATATACGAGTGTTGATATATTAGACGTAACTTATGCGCAAGCAGCATTAAAAATGGAATGAGGAAAACATTTTATTCGAAAGGAAATGTTTTATTAACCATCCTTCTTTACATCGCGCAAAATCTACTAAAAAAATTATACATCATAAAAAAAATTTCTCAAATTTTATGTCTATCTCAATGTATATTTACACATCTCTGTATAACCCTTGATCCCTTATATTACTCACTTTGTCCCTTCTACTCCTCTAAAACTGCAAAAAAAAATCATCGTCATTTGTCCCCTCGCAATCCGGTACTCCACTCAAAATTACAAAACACAGTTCTCCCTCAGTGCTGCACGTACATATAAGAAATCGAATCAATTAAACTTCCTCTTACGTACACATACATACATACAGAAAAAGCCAGTTACTTTTCATTTGCCCACTGGCGTCGTCCAGCTTACCATCGTCAATTCGAGGTTTCCCTTCGCCCTTACCTCTGACCTTTGCCCCCGCGGCGTTCGCGAGTAAAATAAGTAAGGTCCATCTCTTTCAGCTACGGGAGTAGTAGCAGCAGCACGTCGTCTCCAAAAGCTGCGCGCGACGGGTACGAAGCCATCGGTCAAGCAGCATTACGGAATTTGCATGTTATTTACTTGCGAGCCACTGAGTACATTTGTTTGGATTATCCCTGGAAATAAACCAGCGTTCGCGATGGCTACTATACTCACGCGCGTGTCTATGTTGCTACTGCTACGATGCTGCGTTACACTCCTTTGCAAAACGGGGGCTTCTAGCCGCGGGACAGACAAATGATCTCCCCGGCATTTCTCTCCCTCTCTTCTCCTCCTCCTCCTCCTCCTTCTCCTTCTCGGCTCTTTGTTACACATATACTTCACGTAGAGGTACACTCGCGTCATTTTCAATCTGGCCGTAAGTCACCATTATAAACGTCGTCGTTCACGTTGCTATACGCGAATGTGTATATATATATACATATACCACTTCACCAACAACTACGACGACTACGTGGAGACCTGCAGCAAAAGGGAAAAGACAGATATTTGCGCAACTCCTCTCGCGATATTACACGAGATGTATGTATGTTACGGAGGGGGGAGGAAAAAAAAGACTGAGAGATTGATGGGTCGATTTTTAATGAAAATGATTCGGCCTCTGTACACACGCGTGTATACATGTTATACGCGTACATATAGTATACGCAATATTCAAAGAGTCGCGTAATTAAAGGCCATAAGGCCTTTTTCATACAAAATTACCATCGAGAGGATCGATCCTTGCAGTAGTAGTAGCAAACAGCAGCCGCGCAACGGACAACCTTAACGACATTTGCCCATTTCAATTTCAAATTCGACTTACTCTCTCTTAATGCCGCGTGTGCAGCTCTTGGCTCAGCTTGGTTCTCCCGTGAGTGTACGTTTATACGGGCGCTGGGAATGCGCGTGGATGTACATATGCACCGCAAGAATGACTGATATATACGTGCCGTATGTGTACGAACGTGTATAAAGCGGGAATAAGGCGATCGATGCTCTCTCTCTCTCTCTCTCTCTCTCTCTTTCTCGTGTTTACCTACGACTCATTAAGGCTGATATTACCGAGATAATTTATATTCCACGTTTATTTATTGCTCGTATAAGCGCGCAGGAGCACCCGCGCATCAACCGTTAAGCCGTTATAAAGAACTACACTGACACATACTGTACGTGTGTATATATATATAAAGCATCTCGCGTAAGGATCTGACTGACTCTCGTTCCAATTACATTCGCGAGAGTCCCGCGCGTCTCCCTGCGCTCTATAGCGTGTATAGTTTATTCCTAGCTACATACACATACGACGACGACGATGGTTTCCGTTTCTCCTTTTTTATTTTTCTAAGTCTCAACGGCCGATTCCCACAGAATACACATCGCTTGTACTTGCCGTATTTGTCAGTACGAGATCGTGACAACGAGCGCGCGTGCGGCGCTGTACTTCGTTATTGAAATTTACGATTATTCCGGCCAAGTTCTCTATATACGCGTCGTGTGTATATTTGAATTTGAAAATTGGGTTGGCAAACGTCGTGTGTTGCTTTTGGAATGCGTGTTTCTTTTTTTTTTCTTTTTTATAACGAACGCGCACAACTCCTTGCATTTGATCCTTGAGTTATGGTTGTTGGATGTGAACTGTAAAGAGTGTGTAACGATTATAATGTGAGCGCGTGCGTCATGCGCGTTTAAAGTATTTAGATGTGACGCTGATATGCAATTTTTATATATATAGGTATGTTCGCGAAGTTATATGGCGCGTTGATAAAATGTGTATATATATATATATATATATATATATATATGTACCGAATTATTCATGCTCATATAATCGAGGTGATTATTTCTTGTCGTCGCATTAAGTTAACACGACCGATGGACGATAGCGTTAATTTACAAAAAAAAAAAAATGCCTCTAAAAATAACGATGAATCGGTAACCTTTATCTTATCTCCTGCATTCAGCCGCAGCGAGATAAGGCGATTTACGGTGTCGCTTATAAATTACCTCCTTATGCGTACCCGTGCGAGTACGAGCGCTTCCCTTTTATAACAACATACATTCAAAATGTTAAATTTTAATTAAACGACCACCGTAGGATTCTTATACATATAACCATGGTTCGTATTTAAGTTTTCTCCCATATGTTACGAGTTAATTACGGAAGAGGAAAGCGTCGCGCCTCTCGAAAAAAAAGGGGCGAGCGAGCGGGCGACCTGCTGAAAAAATATAAGGGTAAAAAGTACCTACGTATAACGATATTCTTTTGTGTACCCGTGCGACACGCTCTTAACGTGCGCTTATAAGAGTCTCATACACGCGTATATACATATATAGTTGTTGGATATATAAAAGACAGGACCGAGTATATATATATACGCATAAGTACGCAAGCGCGCGTATATACATCAATTTCACCTGCCCTCGGCCTTTATACTTCTACAATAAGTCAACGCTTGCGTTCCCTGTACTCGCGGAGGTATATATAATATATATATATACCCGCGTACGCGACTCTCCCTAAGCTCTCTTCGTATACGTATATATATATATACAGAGAGCCGCGATATTCGCAAATTTATGGCAATTCCGTCAATTAAGTCGAGTGAGCCGGAGTCATAACATAAATATGTAAACGGGCGACGTGCAGCAGCAGCAGCAGCGTCTCGGAGGCTGCTGGCTTCAGCGCCGCCCATATAAAGGCTCGCTTGTCCATCAATGTCTCCCGAGGAACTGCTGCTACGTATACGTACATTCGCAACATCCTTGCGTGCGTTCCTCTTATTCTCCTTCTCTCATCGTGAAATGCACTATACACTATACGACGAAACAGCCAACAGCCTACTTATCATACGCGCGGTACGGGACCGTGTTCCGCATAATGTCTCCCCTTCTCTAACGTCCGTGTGCTTGCTGATATCTATGAGGTTTGCAGCTGGAAAATCGCTGCGCGTGCGGAGATATAGGATTGAGCAACGCGTTGACGGATAACTTTTAAGAGTAGACATTTTTATTGTTTTCTTTTTTCTCTACGTGGCACGTGAGTGTGTATATATATACGATACGCGCTTTGAGAGAATGCTGAGAATTCTGATGGTTCGCGCGGGATCACCTTTTTCTCTCGGTGTCTTTGTCGAGTCGAATCCCCGAAGAAATGCAATAAATAAGAATTTGCTCTTGTCCGCTGGGATAAAGGATGAAATTATTATACGACGTGGTATACGCAACGTACGGTTGAGAATCGTATAAAATGAGTATTTAAAGCTAATAAACCGAATACGTTGGAATGGGAATTAGACTTGAGGGAGAGTTAGCTGAGGCGGTGATAAAATGGCTTTTTAGCGGTGAAATATATATACGCGTTGAAATGTCATATAAATTTTCTAAAGCGAAATATCAGTGCGATGGTATTGTTGTTTGTATTAATTAGTCGTCTTTAATCTTCCAACACGCAGCTGAAAATGGAAGCGAAACGATAGATGTCAGTGTATAACCGCATGGGGAGCGAGAAGAAAAGAACGCGGTGTGCGAGGGGTAAAAATATAAATGACAAGATTCCCCTATTCGAGTGATCGATTGAAAAGGTATTTAATTATTGTACAAATTCAATTTTCCCAAATGTTTTGAATTATAAATGAAGTTACAGAGAGGCAAATTGGCTAATTAAATAAACGCTTTTGCCCTGCCGCGTATACCTCGTCCTGTACTCTCTTTCTCTCTCGCTCGCTCGCGCGCGTACTGCAGTTTAATTAACGTGAAAAGGAAGCGGAATAAACTTTTGAAATCATAAATTCATCAATACGTTTTTATATTACCATTGACTTTAAAACACACAATGAAATAAAGTTTTGAATGGGCGGAAAAAGTATAAGAAACTTCAATAATGGCATAATCTAGGTCGTAAATTAAAATCCGCGTAACCTCTCGCGAGAAAAGCCCTTTATTTAAGTTTCGGTCCATGACACTTTTACTTCACAGAGAATTTCTCGCTATACCTACCCTCCGAGCGACTCTGCGCCTCCTTTCTCACTTCCTTCTTCTCCACCTTCTCTCTCCTTTCTCTTACTCGGCTCAACGCTTCGCCGAGCTTTGCCCAAACGTAATTAATGTTTAGCATCTACATTATTTGTTTAGTTTCATTTTATTATCTCCGAAGGCGCTGCTGCCGTCGCCGCCTCCTCGCGCCGCTTCGCCAGGATGATTTTATGCAAATGCACCGGGAACTAGGAGAGCAAGCGAGAGAGAGAGAGAGAGAGAGAGAGAGAGAGAGAGAGAGAGAAACGAAGTTTGCCGCTAACGGCAACTCAAACCTTGCACAGCCCTCGGTTCATCGTAAAATTTTCTTTATCTCGCGTGAACGCGCGAGACGGAAAATTGAAGTGGAAATTTCAAAGGACCCTTTAAATTTACTCTCTGTCGCAAACGTCAAGCGGCCGAGGAATATTCATATACATTCTACCCACCAACTCTCTCTCACTCTCTTTCTCTCTCGCACCCTCACGGCTCGTCAAACGACGGAAATTATAAATTATTGCTTTAAAATCCCCGCGGCCGCTTTTCATTCAATTATACGTCTCTCGCGCGGGTGGCCGACAACCATTGAAAATGCATCGTTGAAGCGGAGGTGAATCAAAACCACGCGCCTCTATAGCAACTTTTATATTTCAAACAAAATTTTCCCGCTACCCGTGTGTATTATACGAAAAAAAAAGGGTCGCCCGGGTGCGGGTGTATATAAACGCATTCGTAATGACCACTTGTACACGTGCGAGCGTAAAAATATATACCGAAAGCAGAGTAACTACTATACTCCTTTACTCCAAGCGGCGTTAATGAGCCGCGCGTTTACAAAGTTTGCATGCGCGCGCGTGCAATTGTCTCGCCCCGGGGAAATTAGTTCTACCAGTTATACTATCCAGCACACGTTCTGTTACTTTCTTCTTTCTCCTCTCGATATATCGTTCGCATAGCAGGGTAGAATACAACGGGTGGATCTGTCACGAGCTCGCGGCGAATTTAAATCGGTGCCAAGTGCCAGCAAGTCTCGTATGCGCATGCGTTCGAAGCATGCACGCGTGTGCCGTGCTCGAAAATGCGCGCGCTCAGGCTCCATTGTCACAGTAGAGACTTATTTCTCAGTATAGCACGCGGCAACTTGAGCTTCTCGTATTATGCGTGTATATGCGCGTGTGCACGCGCTCATTAATTAAAGGTTTAAAAATACTTGCGAGCGGAGAATTTCGCTGAACGAAGAGTGAGACGCGCGAGCAAGACTCCATTATATACTCTTTCGGCTTTTTAACTGGCCTTTGACTGTTACACGCACTCGAGAATAAAATGCTCAGACGAGAGGGAATGTCGCACGCGAGCGCGCGTTTCTTATGTCATCTTGGTATTTATAAACTGCGAGAATGAGCGAAATGAGCCGGTTAATGGGCAATTTTATTTTTGCGCGTGTATATATATATATATATATATATATACGACGCCGCATTGCTATTTCGAGAAGGATTCGGGAAAAATATATTTGTGTCGACGCTGGAGGCTTAATAAGTGAGCGTGGAACTGATAATGATGTGACGATTGCACTATAGGTATATATATGCAAAAAAGATTCGCGGTAAAAAACGTTAATCGCTGTTGCTATTTGATGTCTTTCGACGAATAGAATTTTTTTTGTGTTCATTTGTCGAGTATTGGAATTATCACTTATTAATAAAGTGGCTTCTAAAAACTACAGCAAAAAATCGTTTAATGTTTTAACTCATCGTAGTCGACATGTATTGATGAAATATTTTTAGAATTCGCTTGGAAATTGAAAATTAACATATGTTTCTTCTTTTCTTTTCTCATAAATCCTAATAGATAAAAGCTCTATCACCTACGCATAGTTTCGCAATTTAGAAGAACAAAAAAACATTCATTATTATTTGTCTGGCCGAAAATGAGTGCTCGTTACATAAACTTCTGCAGCCTGTGAGAGCAAAAAAAAAAAAGAAGAAATACCGATTTTCGTGTAAACATTTACGTAACGGACTCGGAGGCGTGAAAAAAAGCGAGAGACAGAGAGAAAGAGTGAGAGAAGTGAGAAGAGCCGGGCGTAGAACGCGAAAGCTGTTAAAATTCGCGAAAATAAAACGTTATTTACGTTTATTCGCGCTCATTTACAACTCTTGTCTTTCTGAACGCATTAGCGCGCATTAAGCGTTTGACGCGCGTGAGCCGTGTATGTGCCTCCTCCCCCTCCCGAGAAGGGGAAGAGGAGAGTCGCTCTTGTTTTGTCGCGCCTGCGAAATTATTAAAAAGCGAAGCGCAAAAGGTATATATAGGTGCGGGGGGGGGGTATATGGGAGTAAATAAGGAGAAAAAGACAGAGAACCAAGCGTGGGAGGAGGAGAGAGGGGAGGCACGAAAAAAAAAAGAGTAAAAGAGAGAGAGAGCAGCTACCAACGGCAGACTGGACGGACGGACGTGGCGGCACTCGCGGCCGAGCGAACTTTTATCATCCGGCTTTAATTTAAGCGGCGTTAGCCTCTCTCCGTCACGGGGGACTCTACGTGTGAATTAAACGCACCGCCGCGGCGCGTATCCTCTCTCTCTCTCTCTCTCTCTCTCTCTCTCTCTCTCTCTCGCTCTTTCTCCGTATAACAATGCGCGGCGTAATTAAATGTGTGTTTTAACAAACATCATATCGCACGGTCGCCGGCCCGTGTAATGCGCCTGCGCGAAAACGCACGAAAGCGTGTCCCGCGCTCTCGCACATACTCTCCTCCGGCGCCTTCTTTTTTTTTCCCTTCCCCATCCCTCTTTTACAACCCGTACACGCATTTGTATGTGTGTGTATGTGTGAAGGTAGGTTTTATAGAGGTTTTCTCTCTTATACTTCTTCGTCCCTCTCTTTAACCCGTGCGAGTGTCTTTTTCGCTCTTTTTTTCCTCCCTCCTATACCTCACCCTACACTCGAACGCTTAGAATATTCATTCTCGCGCCGCCTAGTACGTATATATAGAGGAGTTACTATTATAAACTCCTCCACCTCTCAAGTTTCTCGCATAATACGTTTGTAGAGCTGATGATGAAGTTCGTTGTTACTGTGCGTTTGCCGTCGCCGCCGCTGCTGTTGGCCATTTATACTTGTGGCCTGTAGCCGCAGCGACAGCGGCAGAGTGAGCGAAAAATGTAGCAGGATTTTTTTTTTAATTTTATACTTTGTTTACTTCTTCGCTTTCTCTCTCTCTCTCTCTCTCTCTCTCTCTCTCTCTCTCTCTCTCTCTAATTTCTCTTTGAACGCTGTTTCGCACGTTCAAGGCTACCTTCGTCGTCGAGCTCGGAATTTTAACGATTTTTAATAACGCGACACTTTCACATTCGCCACCTCGGCGACGTTCGACGGTCACTGCTATTTCTGCGTCGCAAAAATCTTTCGCGCAGTTAAAAATACACGGTTGTATTTTCACGCACTTGATTTGACGGCATGGCTGCGCGTATACGCATTTCACTTTTTGCTTTACCTTTGTATTATATCGAATGGTTTATAACACGCTTCGCATACTTATTTTCGATATTCGACAAATAAATCGTCCCTCGCGTCTTTATACGACGAATCACTCGTACGAATATTTAATTAAAAAAAAAAAACACACACACATTTTAACGAAATCTATGATTTCACAGTCACGACGACGGTAGATTTATCCCCGGCAATTTGTAAAATTGTGCAAAACTAAATTGGCTATTATTAAAATGAAAATAGATAAATTAAAGAGAGGAATAGCCCGCCATTAGCGCTCGACTGTAGCAACGCGTAGCAGCAGTAGGCAGAGCGGATGAAAAGTGTCTCTTTGCCATTCACTTACGAAATGCGAAGATACTTCACTCGCAGCTCGCTCGCTCGGCACAGCAGTACCATCTTATTATTTATCATCTTGGGTAAAAGGGGCGGCCCTTGGCACATGTGCACAGGTGTGCGCGCAGACTCGCACGGTTTATGTCGTCCGCGCAAGAGCGCGGCGGCGCTAAACTTTTGCGCGAAGTGTCTACATGTGCACTTTAGCTTGGGTTTATGCGACGCATGAGCGCCGCGTGATCAAGGACGAAACAAGGCGAGGAGGGTGCCGTGTCTTGTGTTATATAGCTCCGTACTCCCCCGCCAAGCAGTAGCAGCAGCCGACGGCGCCAGATACACTGCTGCTATGCGAGTCTCGGAACTGCTGATTCTGTGTCAACTAAAATTTATTGACCACTGTACGGATCGGCTACGTTAATTAGTCCTAATAATCATAGTCATGCTCCACTTGCACCCAAGAATTCATTCATCTTTATGGTTAGATTTATAAGGAAACCGGTTGAGACATTTATATTATACGAGGAGTAACGAAGCTCTATATTTCAATAGTTTTAAAGGGAAAAAATGTTTATCGAATGATTTTTTAATGTATTGATTAAAATTTATATTTCCAACGGAAAAAAGCCACGTGAGAAAGTTCATTTGCACGTGCGCCGCACGTGTAATTACAACTTCTCATTATTCCTCGTGCTTAAAAATAATTAAAAATTCCACAAGAGCGCAGAATCGTTAACACAGTGTATATAACTCATTAACGTGATAAATAAAAATTATAATTACACTTTGAACATTCATTTAATTAAGCGATTTTTTTGTTTCAGGTAAGAAAACGAACGGAAAGCGACACTTCACCTTTTGTTCCCACTCCAGCCGTACATGCGGTAACGTACACACATACGTATATATATATATATATATATATATATGTATATGTAGCACAAACGAACGAGTTACGCGGGTTTTTCACATTTTTAATTTGGCCGTAAATACAATTTTTCAATTAACAAACTGAAAAAATAAAACTAACTAAAGAAAAAGAACAAAATAAAACCATGCAACCGAGTCCCGCCGCAATATTGCTATAGATATATAATGCTAGAGAATCTAGTATACATAAATGAAAATGAAATAAACTTTTCTACTACGCGGAGAAATAATAATCCATCTATTTGCAGTGTCATTTCGCGAGATGAAATAAAAATGAATTAAAAAAAAAAAAAAAAATAACAAAATATCGAGAGTACTATGCGTTAGCGCGTACGTATATACGTTACTACTTCGAGCCGTTCATCCTATATATATGCATAGGCACATACGAAGGCTCTTGCGTAGTCTCGCATATATATATACATATACATTTGGCAATAAACAGAGGAAAAAATCCGGTGAATGGATCAGCGGCTGTGAGAGAGCAATATCTAACAATTAAAGCTTTAAAAGCGACGTGAAAAAAAGGCAACGCGTGCTGTATACGTATACGCGAGCGCGGCGACGTTTTTTTCCAGGTCAGCAGGTGGGGGTGCGGCTTCGTTGTCGTCGTTGTCGCTACACGAAACCCTAACATAGTTAAACATAAAAATGTATTTTTCCGCTACGCGTCTAAAAACGTCGACCGTGGTGGTAGCAGCGGCAACGTACTCTTCGCGTAGCCCCCGCGAGGCGAAGTGAATAAAAAGCACTTTTTATTACAATGAGCTTTAATTAACGCGGCGGCGATGACTGTTCGCGCGGGGGCGCGAGCGCGAGAGAGAGAGAGAGAGCTCACTTTCCCAACTTTAATTTACAGCGTCTGAAAGCGTTGTGTTTCCAAGGAGAGCTATACGCGTCGTTGTATATAGCGTAGAAGCCAGAGTGAGAGAGAGAGAGAGAGAGAGACCTCGCTTGCCCCGGAGACCGCCATTGCGGCCGAGAAAAATGTCCTTAATTTATGTTGCGATTGTATTATACGGTAATTATGGCCAATTGAACCGAATATACTCGCGCTCGCGGTCTGGAGAACTCGATTTTCGGTGGAGAGGATTTACGCGCGTAGGGAACGTTGAGCGAACCGCTGCTGCGCTATTGAACTTTCAAGAAGCGCTTAATGGAATTCAGAAATTATATAATTTCGTCGAGGAGATTGAAAGGGTTTGTTTAATTGGATTGAAATCTGAATGAGGCAAAGAATGAGGCTTATGTGGCAGTGTGCTGCACGCGCCCGTCGCTGGAAAACGGGTCAATTACTTTTTTTTGCTTACAAATTTTAATTAAAAATGTTACATGGAAAAAAAGAATAGAGTTTGAATGCTCGACAGATTTTTTTTATCGACGGGCCCCTGTGCTCGTGTACCACGAAAAAAGATTTGACGTGAACTCTTAATAAATGGTTACACAAGGTGCGGATGTATGAAAAAAATTTAGATTTTTGGGTCTTATTTTTCAAAAGATAAACTTATCTGAATTTAAAATAGAAAACTAATTTTATTTACGCCTAAAAGTTGATTTTATCTTAGAAAACGACGTTGAGGATATTGTAGATGATGTTTCCTTTGCGAATTATTTATTTAAATATCGAGAGGATATATTTGTTTGAATGTGCATTATTGGATTATAGAAGAATAATATATATGTATAGAGTTATTCATTAATTTTTCAAATATTGCAGATATGTATACGTATAATATGATATTACTTTACGTATCGATAAATAAGCTATTTTTATGTATCTTTTTGTTACAAACAAATAAATACTGTACTTTCAATTTAATAATATTATCTACAAAAATCAGTTATATAATGAAATCTGAATACTATTTACTTTTTAATTCAATACGTAATAAATTATATTATAAAAACAAAGATTGAATTTATTTCTATTTTCATTTGAATGAAATCAATTTTTTCCAATAAATTTTTGATCCATCTTATTTTTGCGATGTGATATTTAATGATTTTCACAAAATTTTTATTTAAACTGTATCCTCGTTCGAGTGTATAATATAAATGTTATATATCACTGTGAAACATATGTAAGTCGTGTAAATTAATGAAGACAATTAGAAAGCATGACTTTTGAATGTTACACAAAATTTTCGATAATGTGATTTCGATAACGATTTAAGGATTGAAGATGGCAAGCTCCTGAAATAATATCTATTAATGTGTGAAGAGTGATCGGTTAAGCTACTTTCGTAACGACTTAGTGAATTATGTACTGGTTATAACCGTGCACTGGATTTTTTTTTAAGATACAGGTCAGAAGTTCAGTGACGAAGATTCCATCTAAAATGGTGCTTTATTTTTAATTTTAAGAAGAAAACGGGAAATCTTAGGACTCTTCGTCTTGTTATTGACTATGTAATAACATTTTAATTTTGACAAAAAGTTTAAAACATATATATTTTGATAAATAATTCCAACTACATTTACAATATTCTAAACATTCAAATAATATTTGTCGAGAAAAGATATATATTTCGTTCTAATTCTCGGAGTGAAATTACATTTTCATATAAATGCATTAGTATGCTAACAAAAGTATAAATTTACATCAACTTTAATTCAAACGAGGTTGCTTTCTATGATTTTAACAATTCGCTGGAATAAGTGAATTAAATATTGACAGAAAGCATAGAGTAAGTAAATAATATTTATATTTTCTTATATAGAAATAAATTTCATTAAAATCTGAAATATATTTTTCAAACTTAATGACAATAATCGTAAGTAGATAAATATCCGCGCGTTTGACAGGCCAAAATTATATCGATAACCGCAGAAATAGGTTTAAACCGATAATGCTTACGCTTCATCCTATTAGTAAAATATTAAATTATCCGGTAATGATTTCTTCATTTCACCAAAGAGCCGCTTGTGTCACATAACAAGTATTGATTTCACATTAAAACGATTATTATTCCGCTCTATACCTTGATAATCCAAAACTTTCTACTCTCTCTCTCTCTCTCCCCTTCCAAACATCATTAGATTCAATGCAAATAACTCAAGCCAAGATAAATTCAACCAGCTACAGAGAGCTCAATATATATATATATATACACATACACATACACACATACGTACAGAGTGGAAAATTCGCGACACGTCGCTACGCATAAAGGATAGCTTTTGGGGCTCTACGGGCGCGCGCGCGAGTATGGCGTCGAATCTTGCCGATCAAACGAATCGTTCCCATAATTATTATCGAGGCGAATCGCGCGAACGTTGCCGCACGCAGAAGTTTATCAGTAGGTAACCGCTTGCGTTTGGTTCGTCGCGTTTTGAAGTAATAAATTGCCGGCGCCGCTCGATGCTTCGCGTGTCAGGTTATGCGCGAAAGTTGGAATTTATGCCTGGTTGTTTATGATCGCCGAGTGATAAGGGATCCGCGACCCCCTCCACCCTCACACCTCTCTCTCTCTCTCACCCCTCTTGCATGACAAATGATACCGTAATGAAAAGTGAAAGATACTGTGCTCTCGCAGAGTGAGAGAGAGAGAGTGTACGTGTTCGCGTGGCTGCATAAATTTCAATGATTTAATGCGCGCCGAGAGTGTAGCGAGTATTCGAGCGCCCGCAATGCCTGCACTGGACGACAAAGACGAGCGTCGAGAGGTATTTTTCCCTGAGAGACGCGTCGTGGATAAAAACGATGGCCAATTTTCAACTATCGATCTCTGTCTCTCTTTCTCTTGCTACCGACTCTGGCGTCGGGTTTGTATTTTTCGCGAGTTGTAGTATGTATATATATATACATACGTATTAGCACGACAGCGTGTGCCGTTTCCATTGTGTACAATTAACTTGAAAGCTGTTGCTTTGCTACACTGACCGTGTAATATACTTAACGGCTATTTTTAACTATGATTAGTCCAGGCGCCAGTGAGGTACATAATGAGTTGAAATTTTTCAGGAGCAAGGTGATACATACGAACCGAGAATAATATGCTAATTATTGTAATTGTGGTATTTGGATGAGTTAGAGTATATGGCTCTTAGAAAAAAATTTACGTTCTTCAACTATGTGTGCTTAATTAATTCTTCGTAATTAATAACGACGGTGAACTGAAACGGCTCGAATGTTTGATTAAGATGAAAGTATACTATATATACGTGCGAGTGAAAAATTGGGATCAGTATATTTTCAGGGAAGCATACAACGAAACGCCGAAAAAAAAAATAAAAGTTTTTTTCTCCCATACTCGGCCTGACCAGTCTCGTCTCTTTAAAAAATAACGGCAACTATTTTTCGAGTAAATGAAAAATACGCGAATCGACGAATATATATATATATATATATATATATATATATATATTCCCTTCCGATATATAGGCTTCTTTCTCTCTCCTCTGGCACGCGAATCGCGAGATATGCATTGTTGAAAAAAAAAAGAAAAAAAAAATGGGAGCTTCGACCAGGTACCCAAAAATATAGAGAAAGTAATTACTGCAATACAAACAAACTCCGCGGACGTCGGCAAATAGAGCGCGAGCGAGCGCGAACGGAGCATGGAAGGAGAAAAAAATCTGCACCCTTTTCCGAAAAGCCGAATTCAATCTGCCCGACTGGCGAAAAGAGCGACGACGAACGACGACCACGCTAGCGAATTCATGTCGGCGTCGGCGAATTTTACTATTTTAATAAAGCTAAGTGTTTGCTATCAGGAACGAGATTGAATGGAAGAGCGGACGAATATAAAGTGTATAACCGAACGAATCGGTCACTTAATACCCTCAGAAATCGTCGCCCACCCGCTAAGTCCATCGATCGCTCGAAAGCATAGTATAGTGGTGAAGGTTTATATATGTGTGCGTGTGCAGTGTGATGGCTATAGCGAATGCGCGCCCGTGCGCTCGCGGAATAACGTGGAAACGGCTGGCTGGCTGGTTGGTTGGTTGGCTGGGTCGCTCTCTCTCTCTCTCTAGGTGGTGTTAGGTTAGGTAGGGTGCTTAGGTGTTACAATGATTATCCGAGAGGGACAGCGAAAGGTAATTATGCCCGATAGAATCGGCTTGGCGCAAGCGAGAGCGCGCTATACTTTACATCGCGACGGCTAGAGCGAGACGACCGTTCTCTCTCTCTCCTGCTTGCTTGCTCGCCCCACGTCTCTAGTCCGCCCACGCGCTCGCTCCCTCGTTTCCCTCCTCGTCCGCCACCGCCGCCGACGCCGACGCCGCACACCCTCCTCCTCCTCTTCCCACCCTACAGCGAACTAGAGAAGGACGCGCGATTCTCGTAATTACCTCGAAGTGAGCTGCTTTCGACTTCCAAAGCCGTCGAAACTTCGTAATAAATAGTGTTCGGCTGCAATTGGGTTTTCCGAAAGGTGCCGGGCTCTCTCTCTCTCTCCTTCTCCCTCACTTCTCTTCCGACCGTACGTATATATACATATATATATACACTCACCGATTGCGTGGGTGTGTGAGTCTGCCCTCTCCTGTGTGTATTTCTCTCCCTCTCTCTCTCTCTCTCTCGTTCCCTTTATCTATCGCGGTGTCTATGTGTCTATACGACGCTAAGTGTAGCCGCGTGCTCGTAGGCTTTAGCCGATGCGGACGTCGCGATATTGCGGGCATCGATTTTAACGCCGATTTTCGACGAATCTTCGTATAATGTCTTATATACATTTATTTGTCCCATTTTTATATTATCGTTGGTATAATAATAATAATGTTTTCAGTTAGTTAATAATCATTGAATTTTTTATGAAATTCAAAATCTAATTTTTATATTTTTAAAGAAAAAGAACAAAAATAAGATAATTTATTATTTACGAAAGTACCGAACGAGATTATACCGAAATTTTATTAAAAGAATTAATTCTATAAAACAATTATACTAAAAGTAGATCAGTAACGTCGCTTTTAATCCAATTATTTGTTCCTTTGACCCGAAAAAACTAAAACTCCGACGAAATAACAAAAATTCAAGTCCATAAAGATAAAATAAAAAATAAATGCGCATTCAAAACATTCATTTTCTGAAACGTCGCGTCATCCACCACTATACGCGCACTCTGTATCGCGCTAAATTTATGCCTCTACCACGGCTACGATCATTCATCAGCGATGATGCCCTACTGAATCATAGATAAACAATTTCGCCGTTCCATCAGTTTGCGTTCCGCGCGACTTCTAACTTATTAATTCACATTAATAAACGCAGGTCCTCCCTTAGCCACGAAAATTTTTAATATACATTTGATATATTTTCGTCAGAGCATAACAAAAAAAAAAGGATTAAGCTTCTCTTATATACACTTGCGCTTGATATAGAAGTGACGCGTATATGAATCACAGGCTATG
Organism: Torymus texanus; assembly: GCA_036873485.1. NCBI lineage: Eukaryota > Metazoa > Arthropoda > Insecta > Hymenoptera > Torymidae > Torymus > Torymus texanus. The sequence continues at coordinate 8,735,501 of JAYJLV010000027.1, read as the reverse complement.
CGAGTGATCTTAATTAAGCCGTAGCTAATGCGAATTCTACAGCAGTAGCAGCAGCAGCAGCAGCAGCAGTGTGCCACGGCCCGGCAACTTATCGAGCATTATGCGCGACCTCAAAGACAATGCCATTCCCGGAAAATTTATTTGCGTCCCTTGCGGGGGAGTGAGTGGATAAAAGGAGAACAGCTGCCTCTACGCGTTCCTCGACGAAACTTCTGTCACGTGCGACTTAATTGAGCTAAACGTGGTCCTCACGTTACATGACACGACGCGTTTCTTTTTTTATTCGTCTTTATGTTTCGATCGTATCGTTATATACCTATGTAAACACATCGGATTTACAAGTGTTCAAGCATGCTTTAGCCGGGAATACGCGCGTGTTGCATAATTTTCACTCTCTGCATAAATTATTAATAGCGTGATTAACGGTATTAAGTATAGGTATATATAATATATATATAGGGGTTTACGCATGTTTCAAGCGCTTATATACTTTCATTTCATATTTAATCGTATGAACAGTTCATACCTAATTTATTGCGTTACCATGTCCGCAATTGCAAGCCAGAATTAAATCAAACGTCAAGAGTGTTTTACCCGCGTATAATAGGGGAATTATCAGTCGGATATTTCCTTCGGGAGCTTTTAGAACTTTTTTTTTTTTTTTCGTCGATTCTTTACATAACAATTACTTTCGCAATTCTCGTGTCGCGCGCACGATCAAATTGTATACTCTCAGACTGTGTAAAGACCACTTGTTAACGGAAAATTGCGCAGAAGACTATTTCGCAGTTTAATTACGCAAATTTTATATAAAAAAAAAAAAAGAAATAAAAAAACAACATTCGGCCGCAAAGCTACACATTTCTCTCTTCTTCGAATGTACGGTACATCAACGTCAATAGCAATTAGTAAAATAATACTCTCTCTCTCTCTTTCTCTCCTCCCCCCTGGCTCTTTCGAATTTGAATAAAAAAAAAAGAGCGCGTCACTTTTAATTGTCCGAACTATCGGTCGCCACGTGAGGGTAGGTACAAGAATCGATGTAAAATTACCCGTGAAAAAAAACCCGTACACGTACTATACGCGTCCTCTCGGGCATAATAAACGAAACGCGTATATAAAACAACGTCCAAATTCTACTTGCTCCCTTATACACAAAACCCACGCGTGAGTGACAAGTAGCTTCTGCCTCTTTCACTCTCATTGGTCTATGCACATTACATATAGGTAGCGACGACGACAACGGCAGCTTGGTCATTACGATAGTTACGGTAATTACGCGGTGACGTTTTCCTCGATAAATGCACGAGTAAGCGCGCGCGCGAGAGAGCGACGAGAGAAGACTTCGTAGAAACCATCACGCGTGCAAGCCGACGTGTATATGCTCGCACGTGTTAAGAGATATATCCACTTGCAGAGTGTATATAAGCTACGCCACACGAGGGGAATAAATTATTATTGCGCCATTATAAATCCACTCGGTAGCATGCGCTGCTACTTTGCTCGTATACATATGTACATCTCGCTCTCTCTCTGATCCTCCCGTACAGAAGACAGATTTTAATACGTCGAATTATTGCAACTCTGTATATATACAATGTATATACACATGTGTGTGTGTGTGTATATATATGGATGTATATACGTACGTGGACGAGAGAAGCTTAAAAGTCGAATGTCACTTTTACGAGCGAGGCGAGATGGCATGCCGCCACGAGAGCGCCGCGCGCGCTCGTGTTAGATATATATACATGTTCGCCTCTCGATGTTGCTTGCTGGCTGCTTGCTATTATATACTGACGGCACGTTGCTGATGCCGGTGGCTCGTGTATTATAGCGGTTAGACATGCGAAATCAATGTCTCGATGATGCACGGCGCACGGTTAATTAATTGCCCCGATGACGTTTCGTGCGCAGCTACTAAGCGCGCGATGAACAGCATCGATACAGCGACTACGACGACGACGACGACGACGACGACGACGAGTTGCCTGTCGTCTTCCATTAATGCAGCCTTTTTCTTCCTTTCAACGTTATTATACTTTGCTGTTTGTGCCTTCTTACGTCATCTTCGCGCGGCGTGCGCGACGATGCTTGACTGAGATTTAATGCAAAGAGGATTTCGGTTGTAATACCTTGTATGCAGTGTGTATTCTTTCGCAGTTTGTCGTTGTGTCGCTTATGGTCGTGTGTGGAATGCGCGTACATATTGTGTATATATATACACGTTTTATAATGGTTTACGTAATCCGAAGGATCGTGAATTGTTAATTTAAAACAATGGTTTTACATTTTTTATATAAATATTGGTCGATATTAACGTATATATATATATATATATAAAAAATTGTAATTTGATAAATGTAGATAAGTGGGTCGACATAAATTATCTGCCGTCATTCATTAAAAGCCAATAATGTTGAATTTCTTTAGTGAGGTGTTCATGCAATATTAATTTGATCTGAATTGATAAGAAAAATAATTTTCTGGATTTTGTTGTAAACAAATTATCTCCTTTTTTTTTAAATTATTTTCGTTGCTCCATTTCTATAGATGGCCCACATGTTAGCTGTGCTATACGAAAAACTAATATTATCACGAATTAACAGAGCACTTATTTAGTTCTTGTTATATTATTGTAAGCTCCGAAAACGCTAATTGGGTATTCAAGATGTTTTCTTAGTCCGCAGGTGCGTCGACTGCTGTATTTATTTCAGGAAGTCATACTATTAGCTTAGCTCGTTTGTAAGCAGTCCTTGAGTTATACAATCCTAGAGTCAAGTGAGATAATTAGCAAATGCTTCGATGGTAATAAGCATAATTCTAGATATTATGATAATTTTCCTGCACATTGTGGAATTTTTATTAGCAGCTCTTGTTGCAATGAGTATTAAATTGCCGGGTAAGCCTGTAAAATCGTGAAAAATAAATCTTTGTTGGATAATAAGGAAAAAAAACATTCCACGGCGGTACAATATAATGCAATTCTATTTTATTTCCCTTTAAATTGTGGAAAATAATTAAATCCTGATCATTCGAACCACGATGAGATAATTTTCGAGTTTATTAATTTTTATTACTATTCAAAGAATATACGTTCGTAGGTTGGGGATAAGGCGTGTCAATTAATTTCATATTTATTATGCGTTGATGTCAAAGTTATCGCTAATATACACGTCGTTGGTAGAAGAAAAGTATTTATCGTGCGAAGCAAAGTTTGTCGTTAAGTTCTACTTTATATTGATCGTTTTTATTGTTATTCAAAGTTTGGGCGTATATAACAACCTCAGTTCCTAGTACGTAGCGACGACTAACCAAACATTGCAAGTGGAAATAGATATATAAATTAAAAGATAAATAATAAACAAGGATTGTAAAAGCGACCTTTAATCGTTAACCACTGATGTTGTAAAATAACACACAATAGAATAAAAAATTACAATTAAAAATAGTTCATTGATTGACTTTTAATTAATATTTTAACGTTTTCGACAGTTTGGAGATAGACTTTATTACGTCTGCCGATACTTAGAAACAACTCGCGACGTTTACGATATTTGCTCTGTGTTTTATTGTTGCAATTATCAACAAAATGATACACGCTATCAAACAAACTGCAGATAAGATAATTATATACCGTGCAAACAAATTACCTTCGTCCGACAAACTGCAAGATCTACTTTTTTTTTACATAATACAAGCGCAACAGAAATTTCAAAAAAAAGGAAATAACAGAAAAAGTATAGAGGAGATTATTTACGACACAAACGACATACCACGTAGATTAGCAAGGCGACTGTATATTAAAAAAAAAGAGCAACAACAGCTGTTCCGTGCTAAGCCAAAATACATCCAAGGATAATTTATCGTTTAATCCGGCCTCGCGGGCGTTATCGAAAATTCACATTCTAATCTCGTTGAGTGCCACGGAGAGTGCAGCGAAGTGTCTCGCACGAGCTTAGGCGTCGGCTCGGAGGCAACGGCGGCGGCGGCGGCAGCGGCACTTCCCAGAAACGAGAATCACCTCGGCAGTAATTTCCATCCCTTTGATTTTTGACAGGCCTTCTCCTTCTCCCTCTCCTTCTCCTTCGTCTTGCGACATCTTACAACGCTTTTATACGCGTATATACACGTCATCGTCGTTGCCGAAAACAAAAGGCGGCCACTTTGCCATGGCGAGGTTACGCAGAGAGAAAGAGAGAGAGAGAGAGAGAGAGAGAAAGAGAGACGATTTAATAAAGATCTCGTTCTCTCTCTCCGTAGCGCCGCGCCGCGACTACATTTGAACTCTTTGATGCCACTTTAGCTCGAGGGTGCGCGCAAGCAAGCAAGCAAGCAAGCGAGGCGACTTTATCTTTTGATTATGGCGTTTGCACACAGAGCAGCGCGTCATGCAGAGAGGTGAGAGAGAGAGAGAGAGAGAGAGAACGAGACGCTTTCTATAAAGCAAAACGGTACGTGGTATAATCTTCGCTGGCCTTCGAAATTTCGAGGCGATGACGCGCGGTTTAATTCGATAAGAGGCAAGTATAGGTATGCCGTCGATCTTTTATATACAGGAATAATTCACGTATAAATAAAATTCGAATACAAATGGAGAATTTTTCATACGTATTACACAGCAGGCATTGTATGTGGTAAGCGTAGCTGCAATGGTTATGTGTATATATGTATTGAAGGATACATTATAAAATGAGACATTGTTTTAAATTCGCTGTTTTATTTATTAAACATTTTTTACATTCGTTTTGCCGATTGCACGATGATATTGAATACTAAATGTTTTTTTTTACCCCCAGACATTAATAAATCACGTTACATGGCTGAAACAGAATGTGTAATATAAATGTACATTTAAAAAAATAATGATGAAATTCTGTGTGTGTGTGTGTATATATATTATTTAAATGTCATTTTAATTAAAGGTAATGTCATCAGAGGCTAAGATTATTTTAAAATGCAGTGTGAAAACGCAGCTCCTATCGGAGAATCGGCATTAACATTAAATGAATCATTGTGCCAGTTATTTGAAGATAATTAAAATTAATATTGATATAGTTACACTGCTAATATACTGTTGATTCTTCTATAATTACATCTAAATTTTTAAATTACATAATTCTATTTTGCCTCACTTTATATCATTTCTTCTTCGTCGTTTCTATGATTGATTTTCATTGTATTCACATCAGCTTCTATACGTTACATATATATAATATATAGACAGCGCGCTACGCAATTACATTCAATCCAACATTACGAAAGCAATATATACAAAGTACCTAATAGTACACCAATAATAATTGACGTAATACTAATGAGACGTTAAATTATCAATAACTTATTATCTATCCATCGCGCTATCCGAAGCGAAAAATTAATTCCATATACCTTTCCGTATATATATATATATATATACACATGGCATAACTGAATCTTGAATCCGCAAATCTCTCGCGTTCCATACCCGCTGCTAATCATCATCATCATCATCATCATCATCATCATCTCGTCGTCTCTGCCGATATGATGCAGTAGGTAGCGCGTAGCAACTCCGGTATATATATAGTATATACTACGCCGCAACAACACAGCATCGCAAATGTGTGAATCGATGCCTAGCGATAATAATTCCTAACCGACGATTGCTAATTACAAAAGCCCTAATCCTACATAGGAAGTGCAGTCGGCGTCGGGAACGGTGCTGCTGCTGCTACCGTTCGCTCGCGCGCGGATATATATCGGAAGCCGTGTGGGCACACGCGGGGAGAGAGAGAGAGAGACGAGCAGGAGGCGGGATAGCCCAGAATGACACTCTTGGTAATCCGCAATCCCTTCTCTCTCTCTCTCTCCCTCTCTAATTCTCTTGCTCCGACGTCGGCACAGGCATGAGCAGCAGCAGCAGTAGCGCCGCGCGAGATTCGACCGCCGCCGCCGCTGCCTCGCACGCTCGCGCACGTTATCTCGCTACTATCGATCATTCGGCAGGCTTCATAATTAGCAATTAACTATATCCATTAGTCGCTAATATAATTACCACACGTTACTGGGCTGCCACCATCGCCGCCGCCGACGCCTGCCTAACCTACCCTCACACTCTCTCTCCCTCTCTCCTCCTCTCTACCTCCCCCACCTGCTTGTTACGTCGCGTGCGCGCGTTCTCGTAAAGGCACGCGCTGATTTTCCCTGGCATTAGCGCCCGCGCACATATATACAACTACAGCCGAGATGATTAGCCCGTGGTGGTGGTGGTGGTGGTGGTGTGGTGGTGGTGGGGATCGATTTATTTTGAAGGTAATAAACCAACATGCGCGCGCGCGCACTGACCATCCGATGCCGCCGGCCGTTCAATCTTGTGTGTGTATGTATATATATGCCTGGATTTGCGAGTGGATCATTATTATTATGTATATATATATATATATATTTGTACGATATACTTGCCAAGGTCGAGCGCGCCCACGCGACGAGTAGTCGTGTATATAAGAGCGTTTTTATGCCCGACTGTACATGTATTTGCGTGTGTCTGTGAGCGGAGACGCGGCACTGTGTGCCAGGATGTAATAGAAATACGGCTGTTCTGGGGTTATGCGACTGATTGTGTAGTTTAGTTGTGAAAATAGGAAATGTTGTTTACATTAAATGAAATTTATGCTACTTCTATACTTTAAGACATTTGAGTGTTGGTTTTTTTTGGATTCTAAGATTTTGGTGTTAATGATAGGTATATAAAGATTAATTAATTTTTAATTTTACATAATGAAAAATTTAGCGTAGTAAAAAATCATGAATATGAATTTATTAAGGTGGGAATAGTCGGAATTCTTTTAAACTCAAGTTCTAAGGAAAGATTAATTACGTTATTAATATGTAAATTATCTTGAAAGTGGAATCGCAGATTAATCTAAATTAGAAAAAATGTGTAAGATTAATAGGTATCTATAAATAATTAAGCGGGCGCGAGAAACTTATTGGAAAATATTATTGTCTCGGTGAAGAGGAGGAGAAGATTATTTCCGCAATATTAATGCGAAGTAGTAAAATTTGCAAGACATCGTTCATTTATTTTCAAATGGCTAAGGAGTTTAATCGCTAACTCTCTCTCTCTCTCTTTCGCATCGGAATCTTTTACGAAAATAGCGATATTAATAGCTCTCTTTTAATTCTCCTCAACTTTTTACTCTCTTAATATTTATCTGGAATGCTTTATTTATATTTTTAGACCAATACGCAAATAGCAACGACGACGACGACGGTAGTGACGGTAGCAGAACGCTTCAACTTACTTAATCACTTTTTTACACGTAAATATTTGCAAATAATCGCGACGACATTAATTTTAGATCAGCTTTAAATACACCAGGCACGCTTATAATATACGCTTGAAAAATATTTCAAAATAATCAATGTTTTATACGCCGAGGACGTGGCGCGTTTATTACAAGCGAGCGATAACAGTACGCGCGGGCAAGAGAGCGAGAAAAAGAAAACGTTAATAGCGTTTCGCTGAGTTTGTAAAAAGGTAATTAACATCGATTATTATCATCGTGGTCTGTGTGTGTATGCTTATTCTTTTTTCCTTTTTTTTTTGTAAATGTAAAGCTGTTAATTATCAGAGTTAAATTACAGTCCACGTAACGTATTAAACACACACACACATACACTTGCAGAGAAAATCTCAAGGCAATCACAGAATGGGGTTTCGTCCGAGGCGCGTACAGCGCGAAACCGTATCAATCGAAATCACAAGCCGCCAGCGGCGACTAATGTGAATTATCATCCATTAGCGTGCGCAAACACACATATACCTCGGCGATATTATTCTTACGGCATTCCTAATTAACGTTCAATAACGCGATCGTCCAAGTCCTTTGTTTCGTGTCCTAGGCCTCAGCTGTTCACCGCTTAGAGCCCATTAGCGAATTATGCCCATAACTCATTTTTTCCCCTCTCCCTACCTTCTTCACTCGCCTTATACCTTCTGCAATAATTGACAGGCGATTATCGTCGGAATCACTATCATTAGCATCAGTCATGATCCCCTTCCTTTCCTCTTTCTCCTCGCGCTTATTTCTCCTCTGCTACTTCCACCTCCTCCATCCCTTGTTATCAGCAGAAAGTTCTCGCGCGCGCGCAATCGTTCCGCCATCATCGCGAGAACCACAACGTGCGCGTACATTCACCAGGGTATAACCCCAACGTCAAAGAGCAAACTTTCGCATAATTATTCTCCCGCGAGGATCGGTTATAGCCGTCGATTATGGCCATTATACCGACTGTCGAGTAAATATAAGAAGCTAGTATGCAAGCGAGCGAGTATATATATATATAGGATTTGTATGTATATAGTTGGAATTGTGCTGGGCGGTAGTAGTGGCATGCGGCCGCGCACGGCCTAGAACCAACTTGCAGATATCGCTGATCACGGAATTAGGATTTATATGGATCCCTGCACGCGAGCCCGTACGCGAGCGTACATACAGAGGTTCTCAATTTTCTTCGAATTCACAGAGAGCCGCCCGGGCGGCTCGCTCGATTCCCTTTTACGTAATTCCCTTCGACGCGGCTGGATTGGAAATGTAAATTGCTTACATCATTGTTCTGAAAAGTGTCTTAATTCATTATACTGTCGTAATTGTAATTTTTATAATTGTAAAAATAATATAGATAATTGGTTTCTAACATTTCAAGAGAGAAATTTTTCCACGTTACCAACATGTCAACTGGAATATGAATAATTTAAAAAATAGTACCATTCCCGTAGGTGTTAAAGAAAAAATTAAAAAATAATTTCTACATTCGCAAGTGTCTCGCATAAACGACAAATTCACAGGCGGCATAATTTAACGATTGGTATTTGCTCATGAGAGAGAGGAAAAAGTCAGCTTAGTGGAGTTATTTAACTGTTGATTGCGTTGTAAAAACGCACGTGCGAAAATAAAGTCAATAAAACTGGCAGACGTACGCTGCTCGTCGACTACTCTCTCTCTTTTTCTCGCTCTCGCATAAAGTGAAAATTTCTCATGAAAACGTATAAACGCATTTGAATTACCAAATGCGCCAAAGGAAAATAATTATGTAACGCGTTAAGCGTTCAGTGTTTGTATATATGTGTATGCGGAGGCGCGCGCCACCACTGCAGCAGCGATAGAAACATCGCGTGTATTCTCATTAAAAATGATCGCAACGTTAATTGTTCCATTAAAAGCGTTTATCCCAGTGTGCACGCTTGTATGGTATGGCTCGCCATTTGAAATATCTCGTGGCCGCGTCTGTAATTTTTGGGCGACACACACACACACATGCTTTCGCTTATAGCACACGGCGGTGGTGCCTGCCGCACGGCAATAACTTCTCGTTACAACGAAGCGCTAATTAAATAGGTTAATTCATTTCGCCGCACGAAAGCTCAGTCGTATATATACATGCGTATACATATATATAAGCACACGCGTATAGGTGATTACACGAGGCCGTGATTCGCAATTAGAAGCAGCGACTTTAATCGTCGATATTAATATATGATTTTTGAAGTGAGCAAGATTGACGTGTATATATATATATATATATATGTGTGTGTATGCGGGTGAACTACTACACTGCTCTCGTGGAACTCGCGGCCGTTTCGGATCCCCAAAATAGAACGGCGATTTGAGCTAGAGGGAGAACACGCGGAGTTTAATGCGAGAGTTACTGTTTAACGGAGATATGATTCGACGAAAGGGAGCTGTATAATTTGAGCGGCAAACGAATGCGCACATTATTAATGATTAAATCGAAGCTTCGAGAGATATATATATAGTACCGAGTGTACGTATTTAAGTAGAGTATAGCTGACGTCGTGTAAGACGGTGTGTGTATAAATATATATATGCCTTTTTGAAAATGTTGATTCCATATTCTTTGTATCGATTGGTATATCGACCGCACCCCAATCTTTAATTATTTTAAGAACGAGAAATGAACAAAAAGTGGATAATTATCGACGATTATCTTGAGCTCCCCTTGTTATATCTATTTTCATAACGCGAGCGCGGGCGCATTACCGATAACGGTGAAACTAAGCGGCTAAATATTCTCGCGCTCATCCTATCGCTCCTTTACGCGGAACGCGCGCGCGCCAGCTAAGTATGATCGGGGGGAGGGGGAAGGTGACTATATAGGTAATCTTCATTGGACTTAATTCCACAATCGAGAATCGAATCATTAGCGGAGGCTTAATGCACAACTCTCAAGAAAGCGCGCCGCGGTGGCGGTGTCGGCGAGCTCACTCTCTATATACATACATACATATATATGTATAAACCCTATCTCTCTCTCTCTCTCTCTCTCTCTGCGCGCGTACACAAGTTGGGACCTCGTCTGGCTAATCCAAGCCCCTCATCTACTTGCGCGCACCTCCTGCCCAAGTTCCAGCACAGACGCCGAGTCTCGACCTTTCCCCCCTAACAATTCCTCTCTCTCTCACTCTACCTCGACGTTTCTCGCTCGCGTATAACGGGTCAGTCGAGTTGCACTCGCGCTCACGCGGCGAAGGAACGCGCCACGTGCAATTATGATAATGGCGCAGTCGCGCGAACCCCCGTTCTCTCTCTCTCTCCTTCTCTCTCTCCTGCAGCGAACTACTGGTAGTTCTGATATCGTCTGTGTTTAAACAGCCAGCAGCGCTGTACTCGCGTGTGGACTTGCGCAGGAGGTGAGAGAGAGAGAGAGAGAGAGAGAGAGGGTGAGAAAGGTGGAAAGGGAGGGTGAGAGGGGAAAAGGAAACGGCGACGCGAAGGAGGAACACCGCGACGGAAAATCTACATAATATAACCAACTATTGTTCAAATAGACGGAGCTCCGCAGATTCAATTACCATTGTGATACAATTAATGTTGGAAATTTCATCGAATTGCGCAGCCGTAGGAGAGAGAGAGAGAGAGAGAGAGAGAGAGAGTAAGCGCACGCCTCCGCTCTCTTACGTATGCATAAGTGAGTGTCCTCGGTATGCAGGGAGAGAGAGAGTGCGAGGAATAAGGCGCAGCCACTGATTTTCGATTTCCAAGGAAATCCAAAGACAAACGTAAAGCGATATTCGAGGGCACGTTGTCGGTAAGTGAGTGAGATAGAGGGAGAGGGAGAGAGAGAAGAGTCCTTCGGGGGCTGATGTGGGCACTGGACGACGCAAACGTATATATACGGGGGAGATGTGTTCTCCGTTAATGCCCCGGCGATCCCTAGGATTTCATTTCATTAGCATTGTCTGATTGTTCATTTTAATTTTCTCGCAAGATACTCTCTGTTTTCTTATATTAATGATTTATTTATGTTAATTATAAGCTGATTTAAATATCAATTGGGTTATCTAAATTTGAATATACTTATTCCTCTTGCTCCATTTCAAAACAATTTAATGTCTTTCAAAAACTAAAATCTCGATAAGAGAACCGTATACCTGTCAACTATTCAGATAAAAGTTACTTGACGTATAGAAACATTTGAAAAACGAACTTCTGACAATTTAAAAAATTCCATTGTCCCGAAAGTTTATATAAATAAATTCCTTAGCTCGAAATATTGCATTAATCCTGCAATGATTTTCAGATTTGCGTCCACAACTCGGCGATGGCATCGAGCATTCATTAAATAGCAATGACAGTACAAGGATATTGAAATTTTGCCTTATTCATGGTCGAGTCGTTCGCTCGATGTTTTATTATTAGAAATGCAGGAAGTTCGCGTTTGATTGTCAGTCGATGCATAAGTTCCGTTATATCTCACTTGTGCGCGCGCGCGCGGGTGCAAGTGAGAGAGAGAGAGGGCCGTAGAGAGAAATCGACTTGTCCGCGCTTGTATCGCGCTGGCAGGTTGACACCCGCGCTAATCGTCCCAAGGCGAGACTATCCAGAGGAACCACCGCTCGATCTAGGCTGGCCTATGATATAGCCACGTTATACACACCTACACACATATATACGCGTACAGGGTTGCGTGTTGTATATATGTGTGGGTGGGAGAGAGAGAGAGAGAGAGAGTGAGAGAGGGGAGAAGAGAGGGTCAGGTCGAAGGGTGAGAGTAAGCCTGTGACGGTATTAGGGACGTGTTAGGGTTGTCGAAGGATCCCTCCGGGGACAACAAAAGGACCGCACGCAACGAGACGTATACCGATGGACAACGCCATATTGGCCCGGAATTGCTTTAGCCCCTCTGCCGCACCTCATTCTCTCTCTCCCTCTCTCTCTCTCTCT
>JAYJLV010000027.1:8695569-8721165 GCA_036873485.1 Torymus texanus | reverse complement strand
ATACTCTAATTGTGTTTTAGCCTATACAATTATAACATTTTTCATTTGATTAATCGATGTTTATCCTTTTACAGCATAAATAAATAGAACAAAATTGTTATTTAAATATAGACATCAGAAATAGAAACATCTATACCATCTTGACATATACCGATTTTACATATATCGATAAATTTAGTCCTCTATATACACGAATTAGCATTAATTAAAGATAATTATCTGTCAATCCCACATACAGACATTATCATCCCCTTATACATATATACGATCTTTGATTACTTCACACTCGCAGTCATATCCTTTCCCTGATATATTCACTTCTTTCCCATGCAAAGTCCACCACTCGTATCGCATTAACTCGTTAAATAATTTATTTTCATCGATGGCCCTTATATTTCCGATCGCGCGAGAAACCTCGCGTCCACGCCACCGGGCGCAATAAATATCGAGCCGATATAAGAAGCTTATAATAGGCGGCAGTGGTAGCAGCAGCGTTGGCGTTGGCATCGAGAGAGGAGGCGGTGATTGGGGGGGTGTCTATAAATATGCGAATTTAACGCGAGCTTTAGCGCAAGGAAATAAAAGCGCAATTCCGTTGCCGTCGCGCGATGCAAACGGAAACAAAACACGACGCGCTTCGTGTACACGCGGTATGCACGTTTTTTTTTCAACCCTTCCTCGTCTCTTTCATCCACACCCCCTTTTAGCTTTTTGAGGAAAAGAGCGACGTTAAAAAAATAGAGCCGTGCTAAAAACACGCGTGCGTGTGGTTGGAAAAATGCTGCGTTCCATCAGTTCCACTGGCGCTCTGGTAATGGCATCATCACAGAATTTTTCAGGCACCTATGCAGTTGCACGACCGCCTCCTTCCTACGTATATACGAAGAGTCGTAGAAATACAATTCGAAAAGCCTCGACAATACATCCAATTCGCGGCAAAAATGCAGTAGCAGTAGCAGCCGACGCCTCCGCGTTGTATGTATGTGCATCGCGGCGGCGGACGTGCGTTGCAGGAGCTGTGCATTGTTCCCCGTCGAAAACACAATGCCTCCGATTGGCAGGCCCGGATTTTTACGAGGCTACTGCTGCTACCGCCGCCTGGTGCTGGAAAAAAAATTTTTTTTTTTCCTCGCTTTCTCCCTACTACTACTACCACCACCCAGCAGCAGCAGCCATTGCAGACCCGCGGACGCCCTCTCGTATAATCACCGACGCGTTATCCCGTTGCCCGCGATTTGCATACCGCGGGGTAACTATATACGCGAAGAGGAGCTCACTCTCTCTCTCTCTCTCTTTCGCAAGGGGGTGGTAGGTGAAAAAAAGGGTTGGGAGGTGCTACTGTAGGAGGAGAGGTAGGTGTAACGGCTGATTTTACTGTCGCGATCGCTTTTTTTTTATGTACACATACTCACGTACGCACTCACTATGCTTATATATGCTGTGTGGCCCCCTTCCGCGCGTTTTCAACACACACTCGCGCGAATGTGTCTCGCTCGCGGATGCACGCGTGTATATAGTCCCCCCTCCCGAAAAAAAAAGTATCGGGGACGCGGGAACCTGTCGTATCGTCCTATACCAGAGGGGCTCTCTCTCTCTCTTTTCCCTACACACACATATATATATACGCACGTATGTGGGGAGGGGTCGAAGCGTCGCCGAAAAAAATCGATTTTACACCCCCGCCGGTCGCGAGTGAGAGAGAGAGAGAAAGGTTTACACACGGCCGATGTATAGGATGCAGCGACCCCCGCCGCCGGGGGTGCATCGTTCGCTCCCACCCCCACCTACCCATGCACCCGCCTTTTTTTCGTCCGCTTTTTTTTCTATCTGCAGCTCGCGTGCGTGCGTATATATATATGTATATATATATGTGGGTGTGTGTGTGGCTATTATGTACGAAACAGCTCGGAAAAAAAGTGCGGCAATGTGGAACAATCGTTTATACGAATTTCCTGGTATAGCGCGAATATTTTTTTTCGTTTTTTTTTGCCTGCACAGCCTGGAGTTTTCTGGAAAAAAAAAATTTCTGCTCGGTACTTTATAGGGATCAAGTGCGAAGCACGCGTGCACAAAACTCTTACGATATATAGTATATAATACTCTCGCGTGTGAGAGCGCGCGTGGTGTTACCGGTTTTTCTCCTTTGAAGTGGATTTGCTGAAAGGTTTATGAAAGCAGAAAATTGGGCGATGCTGCTGAAGTCTAAAATTATATTTACGATTGCGCATTGATGTGAAAAATTCATAAATACAACTTTCTCTCTCTCTCTCTCTCTTTCAATATATTTAGAAATGAAACAATCTGTGTGTGTGTGTATATATATATTGTGGCCGTGATGTATACATTTTAATTAAGCAAAGTGAATCGGTGCCCATTTAATTACATCTCATAGAATGTTTAAGATTGTAATGTAAATATTTTTGAGAAAGTGGAAAAAGCGTTAAAATTGACGCCACAGACATCGAGCTGTTTGTTGATATAGATTTATAGTCAAAATGAAATTTGCTGAGTGCTCGCGTATAACTTGGCGGTCATCAAAAACATTAGCCGAAAACAAGTCTCGCTCTGCGCGTGCAAATCGCTCAGCATATCGTATACACACACACATCCCACGAGTGCTAAAATGACCACTTAAATCCATTCGGCGATGCTTTATTCATGCCCCTAAAAATAATGGGCGCGCGTGCGCATGTATGCGCCCATAAATTATGCTAGTCCATTTGAATTCTCCATTCGAAACTTAATAAATTAAATTTGTTTGCGCCAAATACATTTTATTTTAAAGCTGCAACTCGTCCGCTCGCTTTCTCTATACTCGCTCTTGTACCACCGTACACATACGTATCCTATAGAACTTTTTCATGGAAATATACAAAAAAATATCCAATATTTCCGACACACCTTGTTATAGAGCGATCCGAGGACATCGAAAAAAAGCGAGTGCTCATCGAGACTGTGAAAAATTAATCGTCGCCCGCCAACGCGTCCGCGCGCGGATAATCATGTGGACGATCCTGCATACGCTGACTGAATCAACTGGCGCAACAAGAGGCATTAATATAAGATGAATTCGGTTCCCGAACGTGCATAGTCCCATTATATGTATTTTTTTTCGGCTCATAATACATATCATACTTGCATGTCGCACACACATAGAAATACATATATACCGGTATGCACAAGCGCAAAATTCAATCGATTCGCGCGCGCACGCGAGAGCCTCGTCTCTCTCGAGGGATGCATCATCGTCATCCCTTTCAGGGCCACTCGCTCGTTCGTCCCTCGACGCATCAAGCCGGCCACTCTGCTACGTGTCTTTCGCATCCCCTTTCCCCCTTATATGCACGCTCGCGTTCGCGAGCAAAACGCATATACGTATATTATTAGCGGGACTGAGGGGGAGGGTGAAAAGGGGAGGAGGTGATCATTGTACCCCGCGCTTAACGCATACGCAGACGCAACATACCGAGGAAGGGAGATTCCGCGGTGACGGTAGCGGCTTCGACTGCTAATAAACTCAATAAAAATAATGCAGAGAGCGAGAGAGTAGAGTATAGTATGGTGAGTGAGCAAGTGTGAGAGAGAGAGAGAGAGAGAAAGAGAGGCCGAGCGCATTTGCAAATGAACGTCATCATTTGATTTTCGACGCCCGCCTGCGCCATTCACGACGAGCTCGACTTCACAAAGAGCGAAAAAGTAGAGGCAGGGGAGGTTGCATGTATATATATATATATGTGTATATATAGAGAGAGAGAGAGAGAGAGTAAGGTTGGTAATACGGGGGAATTGGCAGCAACGCGGCAGCAGTAGCAGCAGCTAGTCCGCGTCGGTCGCGATAATAATTATGGATATTGAGAATAGCTATAATTGACGTTCCGTGTTAATGCACGCGCGCGTAACGGCCCAGAGCGCGCACGCTCGAGTTAAACAAATTTACTTGTATCCATCCTCGCGGAGAGAGAGAGAGTGCGTGAAAGCTGCATACTACCCATCTACCTATACCATCCCACTCTTTCCATTGCGGCTACCTAGACGTACGCGTGCGCGTTTCTGGTTTTTGCCGAAATTTTTGTCGAGGGTTTTGTACGAGTGTGTGCGAGAGCGAGCTCGTTTCGACGCCGTGTCAATTATCATGCCGTGTCGATGGAATATCCTATATTCGGTGTGTGGGAGAGCGAACGAAAGAGCGAGAGAGAGAGAGAGAGAGAGAGAATATGTGTGTGTGTATGTGGCTCTGCCGAAATGAAAGCCCATTTTAATTCTCATCTCCCGACATTGATGAGAATTGCGTGCGGTGCTATATATACGCAATCGTGTATATATATGTATGTATATATGTATGTGTAGTGGTGGTAGTAGTAGTATGCTGGCTGGCTGGGAAAAAGTCGCGCTGATAAACATAAAGTTTTACGGCCGGTATGGAGAGTCGAGTATTTATTGGATGCCGCGCCGTTAGCATCGCTAGATTTGGAGGAATGCTATGTTCTCGGTTTCTGCGCGATCAGTAAAGTCCGGTTAGTTTTTTCCGTTGTCCCAGCCTCCCAGTTGTGTACGCGCGTATACGTGTGTTTTCTCAAATATTCGCTTGATTTGCGGTGTATTGGTTCGGTTTTAGGAGCTTGTCCAATCGCGTGTGGACTTGTTCAATAAACGAAACGAAACTCTGATATGTTTTGGTTGTATTCCCATATTCTGATATTTGCGTATTTCGCGAATTGATATAAGCTTTCGTTAAATGTTTATAAGTATTATTGCAAAATATTTTCGAAATAATAATTTTCTTTGGTTCTTACGTGTAGCTTTTAGTGTTTAATAAGTCAAGTAAAAGTCTACGCGCGTTATCTGTGTTTTATGAGAGTGCGTAGGATTTGTGAATTAAAAGGTGCAATCTTATCCGACCTTAGCGTAATAAATTATGATAATTTTTATAAAACCTTTTCTTTCTATGCATATTCACCAGCGATAATGTAAGCATTATTTCACTTCTTTGATAATTAATTGTAATATATACGACGAGACATGGCGTTTGAAATTATTATATATAAACTTTCAAATACAATTATTACATTTTCATTTTGTTTACGTTTATATATGCAATATTATTAATAAATATGCGATATTATTATTTTAATAATAGCGACGTTATTAATTCTCCTTTAATGCATTTTTTTCATTTGTCAACAATAAAAAAAAACGAGAGGAGGAAAAAAAATTAATTTCAATTATCAGAAAAAGCTTATTTGTTTCATTAGTTAGTACGGGAGTTATTTCAATTTTTTTCCGATCGTATGCTCGCGCGAACGCGTATCGCGTGTATACGTGGGTAGAGGCAAAAAAGTATTAAACAACCGATTAAATAAATATTTCATTGAATCACCCCTGGCCACCCCGCATTTAATCCTTCGGTCGGCGCTGCCGCATTATTCTTAATACTAACGCGGTGGCGGTGGCGACGGCATAAATAAGCAAGCATCGCTGATTTACATTTATAACTGATCCGTACCCCCCTTGACAAAAAGCCAAATGAAATTTTAAATTCGTTTGAAAATACGCGCGCGTTGAGAGATAAGTGCGCGGCAGTAGCAAAGGGTATATATATGTATATACGTATAGCGCTTGAGTCCAACAAAAAGGAACGTTGCCCAATTGAATTAACGTTAAAATTGCGCGTGCGCAAAGTAAGTACGCGCGGGAAAACGATCGGCAGTGGTCGTCGTCGTCGTCTACGTCGCGAGAGTGTACATATATATACATATATACATCAAGCACGCGCGCTATATATAACGACATTTGAAAGTGGCACCGCGACGCGCGCTTGCGTTGCATAATGGCCCGGGCCTCGACTTTCTCTCTCTCTCTCACCAACTCCCCACGTCGCTCCCCGCACACTCACGTGCGATATAATAACATTAAGCTTTATTTAGGTGAAGTTTAACTTTAAAACATGACTCGCCGTAATTATGCGCGAGAAGTGAAACAATGCCTGCGGCTCTCTCTCTCTCTCTCTCACTCTAGCCCGTGTGATATATTCACTCGGTGCTAGTGCGCGACTTTTTTGCAAGACAAAGGCGCACACGACGACTTGTATCGCGCGAATGCGAGCTTTTCGCTCGACTCTCTCGCCCCAGGTATGCTCCTGCGTTTTCGCTACTTTTGTTAGTACGCGCGGTCGCGCGATTTTTTGTCCTCCTTTCTAGCCACTTTTTTTTTTGCCCCAACGCCGCCGTCGTCGCTGACAAAAAGGAACTTTGCGCGCACGCGCGACTTTGTTCTTTCGGCGAAAGAGTTATTCTAAAGAGCATTGAAGATATTTGGAATTTTAATGTTCCCACATTCGTTCGTGTGCAGGTAAGGGAGAGAGAGAGAGAGAGCACGGCTGAAATGCGAGAAGTTGGCTTGGAATAATTTTAAATATTCCGATTTTTAAATTGCACTCCCTAGCAGCAGTGTATATATATATATATATACACACCCGTACGGCTTTAATTAAGGGGGTGAAGTGCCTCTAAAACGGTAAAAAAACGGTGTTTTACAAAGCTTCATTATGAAGGGGTAAAAGTATATGTAGCAATGTTAATCTTTTGGCTGCTTTAACTTGTATTTCATTTTTTCAAGATAAAAGAATTGCGTTTAATTTGTTTTTGTATAACTGTGAAAAAATGAAAAATTTTATTCCATTAAAAGGTAGTTATTTTACCAAGTGGTCGAAAATTGAGGGTACAAAGTTTACCGAGCAAATATAGTTTTCAGAATATCGCGTTCGAAATTATTGGTAAATATTTAAGCTCCCATGTGCCAGTCTCTCTCCATTTCACTCTGCGTCATCTCTTATTAGATCCACCTGCAACCTGTTACCTATACAAAAATTCTACACATAAAAATCAACCATTTTAACTATACACTTATATATCATTAAAATTTGTTATTTTCTCTATTTTCCAGGTGAGTTACCCCAACGGGCCGCAGTCATCCGATTCTTTACTAAATGGGAAAGACTCACTGGTAACGTACCACACTTTTATCAACTTTTTAACATACCATATATATATATATATAACTAGCCTTAATTAAGTAGTATAATTAGTTTTTTCCACAATTAAACCAACATATCACCCTGCTGCAGATCATCCGGTAAATTTCGCAAATTAATCCAGCTTCCCAATTTTTTTTTTCTTCTGTTTTTGCAACCATTACCTCCTACTACTACCGTCACTCCCACACGTATATATATTTACGAAATCCATGAAAAAAAAAGTGCGTATCGAACAGCAACAGCAGCAGCATTAAAATCTTATGGTATCAGTTTACGTTCAGCGCACGCGAAGCGTGAATCGTTGTTCGCGTCGCTTGCACCAGGGGCATTTATTAAAATGATAATTTCGTACCCGCGCGTATATACGCGTCGGAAAAAAAAAATCGAGCAGAGAGGGGGGCGAAATAAAGCCCGAAAAAAAAGAGAGTATAGTCGAGCCCAGCGTATACGACAATACGAGGCCTCATTCCCTCTCTCTCTCTCTCTCTCTCTCTCTGTATATATACGTGTGTATTTATGTATGCGTACAGGGGCTCATTCGCGCTAGTCGGTAGATAGCCGTGTGAAGCCCGCGTTCGCCTGCCCGGCCGCTCGCGTATCTGTCGGTTACGTGCGGCTGCTCACGTCTCTGCATCCCAGAGTATATACGTGTATGTGTATACGTATGCCCAGCACTGGATTTTAATAAACTCGATGTAACACAGAGAGACAGAGAGAGAGCATACACGAGGGCTACGTAGCCATGTATTAGGTAGTATGGCCCTCTCTCTCTTGCTCTCTCTCTTTGTAGGTATAGTTTCCAGGAGAGCGCGCGCCGATTTTTAAATATAGCGTCTCGTATACGTTTGGGGCCGCCAATGAGTATATACGTGCACGCGCCCGTCGAGCAACTAGGAGAGTGAGAGAGAGAGAGAGAGAGAGAGGGGGAGGAAGTCAAAGCTTGCCGCGGTGCTAAAGCTTTGGCTGCTCCGCGTCGATCCACGAAAAAAAGAGGCGGCGGCTGCTGCCGCTCTCGCCATCCGTGGAATCTTTTGTTTAGCGAATTTTTTGATCATCACCACGTTCTCGCTCGTTCGCGTCTATAATAGTCCAGATATCTCACACGTATACATGTCCGCATCACCCTCTATGAACGAGTCAGTGTATATATATACCTGTCTATGTCTCTGTGTGTGTGTATATGCGCGGGAGGACTCGAGTGCATTTGAATTTGGTACGCGGCTACCCGAGGCCCCCCCTTCAACAATTTTTCTCCGTCCCTCTTTTTCTCTCTCTCTCTCTCTCTCTCTCTCTTTCTCCTCTCTTTTTTTTTACACACACACGTATATACACAAACAGAGTGTACTCTACCACGGCGCACCCTCTCTCGCGTCCTGCCCTTCCGTGCACGTGAATATCGCTCGGCGGCCAGTGAAACGGAAGCGGAGGTGCTTATGGCCGCGCTCGCGCCGTGGAAAAAAAATACGTCGGAATAGAAACCGGGGGAGAAGCCAGCCGAGTAAAATGGAGAACAAAGAGATGAACCGCCCGCGAATCGAGCGCTACCCGCCCACCCGGGCTCATGCCCACCACCGACGGAGTATGTAGAGTTCGGTGGTGCACGACACACGTATATATATATATATGTATATGTATATATATACCACCTGTGCTATATATGTATATGTATATATGCAGAGGCTATATACGCTTCCACTCACTCGCCGTTTTGTCTATATACGTTTATCTATTCTCTTTCATCGGTTGAATAAAAAAAATTGGCTCAGCTCGCGATCAGCCTCCTCCTACTCCTCTTCTACCACCACCTCTTGCCCCTCTCCGCAGTCGCCTGCTACTGCAGCTCGTTCTCTTTTTTTTTCGGTCCTACGTTAATCGATGTTTCGTTTTCGATAAATTCCGCTTTTTTACGATTATCTCTTTTTTTTTAACCCCAGCACGCGAAAGAGAATCGCGCGCACGAGCGAGCGCGGCTGCCGTTTCGATAGGCTCGAATAAAGCTGACTTTGTAAAATTTATTTAAATCGGGTGAGCTTTTTAAATAATAAAAATTTTTTTAAATTAAATTTTTTTTTCCATTTGTCCCGACGTATTACTAATTCTGTGAGTATATAGGTTTGCGTCAGTAGTTGCCACGTCAGTGTTGCGCATGTGGCGTTAAATTAAGAACGCGGATAAATCATTATTATTTAGCGATGTTTATTTAGATGTAGACAAACGAGGATTATATAAAAGAATTTATTTTAACGTTAAATATATACATAAAGAGGTAGGTGGAGAAATTTTTAATGTGCGCGTCTCGAAGGTCACTAACGTATCCGATATCTTCGCAGAAATCGAATAAAAAATCGTATATACGAAAATACATTTTGTCGCGCACGACGGCTCTCAGCTTCTCTTTCTCTCCCTCATGAGCATATACACTCATCTCCTCTACGCATAAAACAAAATTTTCATTCGCTCGAGCGCCACTACTACTGCAGAGAGAAAGAAAGAGAGAGAGGAGAGAGAGTTCTATTTATAATCGTCGAGGAAAAAATTTCGCGCAGGACCGCTACGACGGCGGCGCTGTTCACGATCTCTCAGAGACGTAAGTAATGAAACGTGTTCCCGGCCCGTTCTTACACATACACACACAGCGTCTTTCGCGTTTTTATTGGAAATAAAATTAGACGTCGCCGAAGGCGCGAGAGAAAGAGAGAAGCGCGCGCGCGCTTGAGCCGTTTTAATTGGCTCTCGAAGGCCACATATCGCGAAACGCGATTAACGTTTATACCCGCGCGCCGCGCTCTCCTACTCCCACGTTCTTCTCTCGCTTGCGTATAGATAATTGCGCGGACGCGCCATCGTCGTCGTCGTCGTCCTTCTACCCCCTTCCCATCAACCTCGTCGTGTACTACTAGTACCAGCACTATGTAGCGCTCCAGTTTGTCATTAAAACAAATTAGACTTTTCGCGCCCCCACGCGCAGGCGAGAACGTTCGTAAACGGCCGGTTGTATATATACGCGAGCGAATAAATTTAGGGAATGCTGCCGAGCGTCCGTGTGAAATGAGGGGTGAGAGAGAAAAAAAGGGAGCTACATGGAGAAAGATACATATACAGATACAGTTACGATGATACAAAATGTTTCGGACGTCGGATGTATAATGGCTAGGATATAATGAGATTTCGCGAGCTGCAATTCGTGTGAAGAATAAGCATTGGAAGGTGAAAAACAGCGTCTAAATACATTATTTCACACCACGCACGTTCCTGTATGTGTTTGTATATATATACAGACGACGAGCTTTACACGGGGTTTTCAAACCTCCCGCGCTCCTATATATATACACGGGCCGCCATGAAACTGTAGGGTATGGAAAAAAAGGGCACGCGCGCCGGCGCGTTCGGCACCCCTTTATCGGGTCACTTTTGTCTGAGCGAGACTCTACAGTCGGGATTTTTTTTTTCCTCTGAGCCCTATACTACCCCGTTAGGAACCCTTCCACCCACTCCCTTCCAAAGGATCTTTTCAATCCGTGAAAATGCCATTGGTCTCGTTATGTAGGTTGCCTACTATCTCGGCAGTATAGCGGCCGACTTTCTGCGTTATAAAGCGCGTTACGCGGATTTTCCCTTTGATGTTTTTTAAGCAGCATAAAGTGATTGGAATGCGAACGAGTGTATATACATATATATGTATGTATGTATGTGTGATATGCGTCTACGTGTGGTGATGGCGAGAGAGAGAGAGAGAGAGGGTTGCATAGTTAATTAACCTGTCAAGTTTCAAGTGGGATTAGAATTAATCCTAGATTTGAATTTTACATTGTGATACGATCGTGTATTAAAAAGTGCTTTGATGTAGTTGCGCTTGAGCGTCGCGAGGGCGTGCAGCTGATTGCTGCCATTCTCTCGCTCATCTGGTTAAAAAAAAATTGTTCATTACGACGCCTATTATACATATAATAGGCCTGCGTACACTAAATGCGAATCAAATTTTGCGACTGATAATTAATATCGCAGCCGTACGTGTGTGTGTGTGTGTGTACGTATAATTATTTTTTTCTATAACCAAAACCGCGACGTTGCATAGTCTTTTGGGAAACTTTAATTAAACGCATCATAGTGAGCTTGAAATTGTTGCACTTTCGCGTCGTGCGTATATGTATGTATATATAATTGTACACGTTTAATTGAGGAAACTCGCGGAAGGTTGAAAATAATGAGCCTTAAAGGTTCGGTTCTCTCTCTCGCTCGTATTAATTAACCACGTTACATCGTGAATCTTATAATTAGGCGGCTCCTCTCTCTTTCTCTCTCTGCCATCGCACATAACCCGCACACGCTTAGACCAAGACCGAGCGCATGCACAAATGTATATAAACACATACATACACTGTACAAGACGCGATTTGACAAAGCTACTTAACACACGTAATGGAAAGTCGTCGTCGTAGTCGTTGTCGTCGTCTTCGTGTATGTGTATGTACGCGTATAGCGAGAGAGAGAGAGAGAGTTCGCCAGCCGCGAAACCATTGACTTTGACGAATAAATTAGCGCTCACTCGTACGGGAGAGACGTCATTTCGCAGCATAGTGAATATATATATATATGTACACATTTACAGTCTTCGAGCCGCGCCCGCACGCTGCGCTTTACGCGTAACCGCGCGCTCCGCAGCGCCGTGCTTCATCTTGAAATACACACTGCTATTCTTGGATTTTCGAGAGATGGGGCAGGCACAACGCGTCGCCGTGCACACGCATACGCATACACGCGAGCATATAGTTATAAGAGATAGTGAGACAATAGCATAAGATTCGGTTGAATCTCCTGCATAGGATTATTTTTAACTGTATATATATTCTTTTATTCGGTATTATGATATGGAAATTAAAGTCATTGTTTCAAGATGCGAAATGTGCTTGACGACTCAACCCGAGATTCCACCTTATAACGTATATATATATATATATATATATACACACACACACACACACACATTTTATTTTAATAAAATGACATCGTAAAACTCGTCTTTGACTTAGAGATCTATACGCAAGACAGTTGAGACGCGCGCAGGCCCCGTTCGTATCGTGATTAAAATGAAATTTTAATACGCCAATAAAAATTTATATTTAGCGTCGCTTGCGCCCTCCCAACACGTCTAATTTCGCGCCGCCGCCACCACCACCGCCGTAGCGCAACTATTTCATAATTTCCATCGTGCAGTAAAGGCTTATAGCACGCGTACGTGCGCGTGTATACGCACGTAAGAATAACCCGATAAAGCGAGCGAGTGAGCAAGAAAGCTCGATAAGTGATTTGGACCACGCGAGTGTACATGGTAAAGAGAGAAGAGGTGAACGAACGCTTACTCTCTCTCTCTCTCTCTCTCTCTTGGTTTACCGAACATTTTATATAGCAAGTAGAGTGAGTATATAGGTGTGTATGCGTATGCGCGTATATATACACCCAGGAGTTAGCACGGCTGCAGAAGCTACTTGTACACAGTAAAATCCAGTAAGGGCATCTCGAATTCTCCGCTGTTGCTGCCGAGCTGAGCGCAAGAGGAGTGGAGGCGCGAGGAGGCTCAGCTCGTAAAGCACAGGAAGATGCATGCCGGGATATTAAGGCCATTATCGCCGTTGCATATTCATGCTGTATTATAATGAAAATACACTTTATTACCGAAGATTAACAGCTTCTTACGCTGTGTGCTGCTGCTGCTCCTGCTACTGCTGCTACGACAACGACGACGACGACGCATAGGGCGAAGAGCCTGCGACGATCCTTTTCGCTTCTATCCTCGTCACTACTTCGCGCTCTCATCCCTTGACGCGCGCGCGTATAACTACCGAGCTGAATTGTCGCTTTTGGTTTCTCTCGCTCTCTCTCTCTCTTTTCTGCCATTCGCGAATTTCCCCTAGATTTAACGCTTAACGTCCGCCAGTCGCGCTTTCTTATCAAACCGAGTAATTTCGCGTTACTATATACGCCCGCGCTACGGAGTATCGGAGTAACGATCAACGTCTCTGTGGTTTTAAGTGCTTTATAAACAAAAATTAACGCGTTCCCGTGAGAATTTATCGAGTTGAAAAATATATACTCACTTTGCCCGCTCATCACAGCTATAGTTTACTTCGGTTGTGAGCTGACTATACTATATATTGCTGATTTATTAATATATACGTCGCGTATTTTTAAGTATATGTACGCTTCATTATAAATTAAAATTACTGGATATAATGTTTAAAAATTGCTCCTCGTTAAAATTTCAATGCTACAAATATAATCCGAGGCGTTAATAAAGCGTGTTTTTATCATTTATTCAAAAGACGCTCCGAAGCTTTATTTTTATACACCGACACAAGTATTTTATATTATAATTTCGAATGGAAATTTCTCTTATACCACTACAAAGTTAAAATAAAAAATTATTTTTAGCCCCTGTCGTTATAATACATAAGAAGTCAACGACTACTACTACTACTAAGTTATACTTTAAACCCGATGCTGAAAATTTTCTGAACCGAAGCACACGAAATTCACGCGCAGGACATTACAAATGCTCGGGGAGTCCGAGGCGCCGTATAATACACGAAAGAGTCGTAAAATCGTTCCTGTTAATCAATATTCCCGCTCTATCGTGTACAAATCACGTGACAAAACTGAAAGTTTACGTGTCGTAAATAAGTGAATAATTCATTCCCCGTACGCTTGTTAACTCTAGTCAAGTAGTAGGAAAGAGAAGAAGAGAAAGAGAGAGAGAGAGAGGGAGAAAGAGAAAAAGGCGACGATTCGACGGAGTCGAGCGCACGATAAAGGCGAGGCGCGACAAAAGCGAAGAAATAACACGGACCTGCGGAAGGGAGAGAAGCTCGCGCGAAATCTGCATAATATCGGTAATGCTGAAAATGCCAGTCGCGTAGGTACGACTCTCTCTCTCTCTCTCTCCATCTCTGGCTCTTGCTTACGGCGCGAAAGCCCCCGCGTTGCCTCTCTCTCTATCTCTCTCTCCCCGGCTCTGCGTCAACTAAAACTTAATTATAATTAATTAATGCGACTGCTAACTGAGTTGGCCGGACAACTATTGGCCTGCCAGTTCTGGCTCCTCTGCGCGTCCCACTATATATACATGTACGTCGCGCCCTCGTTTCGTTTGTGTGTATTCGCAAGGATCGTGAATTGACTGCCGATTGTCTATATAATGGATAAAGGATGGACGCGAATGAGCCGATCTCAGCATTCGAATTTCCGAAATTAACCTTTTTGTCTCTTTCTCGAAAACTATATATACTTTGAATCTCAATGGGTCTTTGATTGTATAGCTAATATTTTAATATACGTAGAAGTAAAAATACTATAAATATAAAAGTGAATCTTCTGGGTCTTTACTCAACGCATTAAAACGATAGCCTCGGTGAAGTAGCGTCGTCACCGCACGGTCTTATTAACTCGGGATAAAACGATTTCTTTTCAGACTTTATGAAACTTGTATTTCCTCGAATGAAATTAGGAGGGGTGCTGCTACTGCTACTGCTGCTGCTAGCGCGTACGGCTATACGAGTGGACATAATATCCGCCGTTGCGGCGGTATACCGTCGCCGCCTACACCGCCGCCGCCACCGTAGCCGTGAGCGCTAAGTCTACGGCTCTGCCGTGCAGTGCGTAATTAGAAACCTTTGTGCAAAATGAATACTGTTAATTAACGTACCTAAAAAGACATTAAACCTCCCCTACCACCTACCAAGCGAGCGACGCAAGGCTCCTGATGCCCGGCTAAGTATGGCCTCCGTCGAGCGCATTACCCCCGCATTTATGCCGTAAATAAGCGATTTCTGCGCGCTTCGCACCCTCTTTCCCCTCTTCTCTACTACTCTCTCACTCGCCCGCTCTGTACATTTACCTAGCCACGTTCTCTCGAGTGTGTTTTATCCACTCGCGTACTATACGCTCATTTCGCGGAGCTTTATTTAGTTTCTCGCGTGCCCATCCCCCCCACCCACCCATTTCCACTTCTACTACTTAAATGGCGAATTATGCCTCCGCGCGTGCGTATGTCCTTTGTACTCACACATACTGAATAAATGACAGCACGAGCGCAAACGTCGTTGTTTGGTGTTTGATCGATGAAAGACTATAGAGTCCGAGGTTTTCTGGGTAGTAGTAATCACTGATATACTCGTTAATGACACGCGACGGCTATAAGGACTTTTAATATTTCATTGTTTACAGCGCTGTTTTTGCGCAAATAATCAGAACCGCGTGCAAACAGTGCTGTTAATTTTTTTAAATTGTACATGAGGTGTCTTCTTTTGACAAAATGAAATGAAAAATCTAAAGCAATTATATATCTAACGATACATTAACCTATAGCGTTCAAACTTTCACTTTGTCTTTCATCAAACTGTACATTACAAATTCAGTATAAGTCGCAGCGAAAATCCCACGATGTATATAACGCCCACTTATATATACCTATAGTGAGTGCTATGTGTGTGTGTTTCCCTTCTCCCTGGAATAGTCGTCGCGAAAGCCGCACGATTTGTTTTAAAGTTATACGCGCTCTCCTCGTTTTCCATGTCTTCAAAGAGAGAGAAGGAAGGGGAAGAAAGAGCCGAAAGAGAGTTACAGGCGGGTATTAATTGCGCCTTGATTAATTAATTTATTCGCGTTATATAGCGTAGGGTACCACCACCGAGCTATACACGCTCCCCGCGTAGAAGCAAAAGATTGTCTCCTTCTACCTCTTTCTCTCTCTTACCCACACTCGCGCGAGCTCTTGAAAGACAGAGCGAGAGAGAGAGCGGAGAGTTCGGTGGGCAATTACAATATGAAAGGCGCATAAATCAGCGGCTTTAATTAATGCGTTATTATTATCATTATGCGAACCGCGCGCGCGCAAGGACGAATTATAATATTCTACTGAATGATAAGACCGAGGGCGGCTCGGAAAGAAATCCAGAAAGAAACCCAAGCAGTCGAAAAAGTCTTCTTTTCCTTTTCCTTCCCATTATACAGGAACGGAACCAGCACGACACTCGAAACCTCCGCGAGAACACGATGGCTTATTTATGGTATTATTTGCGTAGCACGCGCTCTTGCGAGCTTTTATGCGAGAGCTCTCGAGAGTATTTTGTGGGTATGAATAACGATTGTCCGCTTCAATTTTACGTTTATATTCTAAAGAAAGATACCGACAGTGTATTTTAACTTTTTCCGGTACTGAGATACTTGAACGCTGAAAAATGCAGCGAGAGATGATGTCCAAGTGGTGTAAATTTTTATATGGCTTACGATGTAAGTTTTACGATTGAATTGAGAAATCAGAAGAAGGGTATATATGCACGATGTGTATAATTCTTGAAAAGTAGGTCCTTGGGCATCTCGTGAACGAGGAAACAAAGCATCAATTAAAAGAACCAACGTTGTACCCGCGAGAATATATAAATTTACTCGATTTCTGGTATATACAAGCGCACGTATATACGATTGAATGATTTATCGATAGCAAAGTCGATGGCCCGCATCGTGTATACCCTTAGTTTTTCGGATAATAGGACATTAAGTACGCACGTAGGGTACAAAGTGAGTCTCTCTCTCTCTCGTTGTTGCGCGCGGCGGGCTATGAGTACCATATGTGCACACATGCGAGTAGTAGTTATATACGTACGGTAAGGAACGTATGCACTTACAAGAGTCTCGAGTTTTCCGTTAATGGCAAATAGGCGGAGCGGCAAAGTCACCAATAACCCTCCCACTCCCCCCGCGGTAGGATTGCGAAATAAAAAGGCATCGGTTTCCAGCCACTTGAAACTCATAATGAAGTAATCGTGGATGCTATATGCTGGGGATATACAGAGAGAAAAGAGCCTGTATAAGAGTGTGTGTGTGTGTGTATGTGTGGGAAGAAGAAGAAACACGGGAGGGAGGAATAGAGAGAAAGGTATAGTATAGGGGAGAGAAAGAACGACTGCTAACTTTACGCACACCGCGCGTGCGAGAGAGAGAAAGAGAGAGAGAGAGAGCGCGCATCGGTTAACTCCCCAAGCGCCGGGCACAGTGATTCTCAAACGGCCAATCTTTACTTTTCCTACTTGTGGCTTCTACCGTTTAATACCGAGATTCTTTGCTTAATTGTTCTGACAATATTTTCTTATTTGTAGGTATTTTTATTTAAATTTTATTTAAAAATTTTACTTGAAACAAGAATGTATATTTTTTTTTAATTTAAATAAATTCTGAATAAACAATCTTGGTATGAAAAATGAAAATTTATTGATTATACGATGCAAGTCTGTATTGTTCTCATTACTTATAGAAAATTACTCCGATATTAATGTTTACACAGATTACTTAGCCCACATACCTTTCTTGTGAGAAAATTATAGAAAGATCTATAAGTAGATCTCTGAATTATTTTGCAAGACAGCCACGCAAAGACTATAGACTCGATAGCGCGAATCAAACGGATTTATTTATTTTCTTCTCGCGCCTGCGCGTGTATACGGCGCATATATAGAAACTCTCTCTCACTCTCTCACTCTTTCTCGCGCGTGCGAGAGCCATTAAATCCCACTCCTATCAAACCACACATAGGGAAAGACGAAAAAAGCCTCTCGGCACCTTTCTTAATTAAAACGCATTGAATTCGCTTCATAACTTATTCGCTATCAATAGTCCTGTCGCGAGCCAATCCCTTCCTCGAGCGATAGCGATGCCTTGTGGACACTATATATATATACATATACATATACGTACGTCGCCCAAGACGTGCTACTTCACGGCGGAGCCTTCGTGAATAAAAGACGAAAAAAAAAAACACACAAGAAAGACTTACGCGGGTAGACGTGAAAAAGTGCATATACGCACCACGCCGGGGGGTCGCGACGCGTAATATACACTCATACATATACACACACACGTACGTACTACGCTCGGCCTCGTTCGAAATATCATGCCCGCGCACGTGACTGAGCGACGCTGCGCTCGCGCGATATTTTTTAATTAATCGAATTATTGAACTGTATTGCAATTGAATTGAATTAAGTGCCGAGAGAGAGAGAGAAAGAGTGAGTATATAAGCTGCAGACTGCGTGAACTGGAAGTGCGCGATTTCCCGTCATTATCGGGCCCCCCGCGCGCGAGCGCATTCTCTCTCTCTCTCTCTCTCTCTCGCTTCCTGCGTGTGTGCTTTCTCATTTGCAGCCCACGACTCGCGCGTATATATACATATACTCTCTTTTCCCTCTTTTGCTTCTCTTCGCACGCGCGCAAACTCGTAGGCGCGCATCGTCCGTTTTTTCGCGTTCGTATTATTGTTTTTCGTTTGTTTGTACGTGTGTGTGTATGTGTTGTTTTTTTTTTCGTTCGTTCGTCGACTCTGCGTGCCGTTTCGGCCCGAAAAAATATGGCTTTGTTAGGAATTAATGGCCATTTTTCGTTTGTCAATTAGAAAAAATAAATGGCATAACGAGGCTGTTTTGTTCAGTTCGGTCGAGGGCGCACCGTAGGAGAGAGAAGGATAGATAGAGAGTAAACGGACGGCGAAAGTTTATATCGCAGCAAGAGCGTTCTGTTGTCGAAAGAGCAAAAGAGAGAGAACAGTAGTTAATCCTAGTCGATCGATCCGAGACAACAATCCGTATGATATATATGTGTGTGTTTAATTGCTCTACTGACACCTTGAATATTTTTAAACAGAAAAAATGACGGACCGATGATTATTCATTATTTCAGCTTTGAAAGATTCATAATCGACATCATTTGCCAAAGTCGATAAGTTATTGATAATATTGGAGTGGATATTTTTAAATATGCAGGTATAAAATTGTTTGACCTGTTTTACAGAACAATGACGACTTGTCGTACTTTATAATATCATGAAATTATAAATCAGGCCAACAACGGTGTTCTTTAATTATTAAAAAAGTCAGAAAATCATTTTAAATTCCGTCCCAGTATTAACACCATTTCTCATCACATCTATTTATACAAAAATTTTCAAACGAATTTCACCTCATCCACACGTAAAACACTCTCCAACAAGTTCATCTACCTCACCCTACTAATTTAAAATACGCATCACCCTTTCATCTTTCCACATATACACACAACAACCACATCTCATAATCCCATCATCATCATCATTGCACCTACGTCGTCAAAAAAAAAAGAAAAAAATCGGGTGTCGACCCAGCTAATCATTCAGACGTTATACATATACGAGTGTGCAATGTGCATACATGCACCCCCTTACATCGGCTCATCAGCTGCTGCTCATTTCCCGGAAAATTCCCTCTCCGCACCACTCGCATAATATACACACAAGCGCGTAACGCGTACGTACGGCACATTCTTCGTTTCACACGCGCGTGTATACGCACATACACGTATCTATATGTATATATATAGCTAACGAGCAAGAGCGCGTGCAAGAGCGAGAGAGTGCATATACAGAGAGGGCGGTCCTCTCGGCCGAAGTATTCCCAGTGCGCGCGAGCGAGTAGCAGCAGCAGTAGCAGTAGTAGTAGTAGTAGCAGAGGGCTCGACTCGGGCTACTTGACGTATTTCAATTAACCTTATTGCCGGAGCCGGTAGTTACGCCCGCCAAATGTCAAACAAGCCTCGCGCCGATATTACGTGTCTAAACGGCCCGAGCTGCGCTCTCTCTCTCTCTCTCTCTCTCGCTTGCCCATTGTTCGCGCCAACGGTTGCCTCTATGTGTGTGTGTGTGTGGGGGAGCCGATGACGACGACGCGGTATAGTAGTAGTGTGCTGCTGCTACTGCCCGAGCTTTTGCGAGCGCGGTGCTACCTCGTGTCCGCGCCGTTACCCTTTCTCGGTACTTTGTCCCTCTGATATGCGAGTGCAGGCCGCGAGTCGCTGCCCACCCGCGTACGTTTCGACCTTCCCCCCCTATGCACCTGCGTGTTGCTGGTTACTACTCTGTTATTGATTCTGTCGTGGATAATCAACTGGAGATTTTGACACTCAAACGGATTAATTAGGAAAAATTTTGTTGTGTTTTTTTTCTTAAATGTGTCTGTCTTAGTTAATAAAGTCTTATTACAGAGAAAATGTGGTAAAAGAAGTTAAAGATTCATTAAAATTTTAAATGGCAATAGACACAGGATTGCTTAACTTTCGAATGCGGCTATAGACAATTTCATACTACTATATAACCAATCGATTCCTCTAGAGAAATTTCGTTAACAAATCAGCAGTAGCAGCAGTTACGCGCTGTAAGCCTGCGCGATTCTCGGTACTTATTGGCATTGCAAGACAATAATTACAATATAGCAATGTACCGTGTGTATATATATACGCGTTATTATACCGTTAGCTATTTTTAGCCAAGGCATAGAGCTATACAGCGCAGAAGGTCGTAAAATCTCTCGAAAGCCCATCATTTTCAATTCTGCACTTGCGCAGCCTTTTCCACAGCGGCGCGCGGCCCGCCGAAATAAACTTTCTCACAGCCGTAACCATAAACAATCGCACAGCGGCAGCGGCGGCGGCGGCGGCGACAGCGTAGAATTGTCTAAACGCGAAATTACGTATGCGTCGTCTCATTGCCAGACTCGCGCAGCTCTCTTGCACAATAAAAGCGGAATTACCAGCACCGGAGAAATATATGTGTATATATATATACATATAGGCGCAAAAGGGGAGGATGAGAGGGCGCGTCTCTTAAACCAGCGACGATGGCAGGGTCTGTCTTAAGTACCCAGGATTCGAAATCGTCATGCCTTCCTGTTTTCGGTTATAGAGAGCGCGAAGACATACGCGCGCGTATAGATCCAGGACCGCATTGTACATATATATGCGATATTCAACGACGAGGAGAGAGTGCGAGGGAAGGGGAGAGAGAGAGAAACGCGGACGGAGACGCGCGCGTACGGCCATAGAAAACGGTCTAACCAAACTTAATTGAATCCCAGTCCGAATGTATAATATGTAGACTGCTTGCATAATGTCGTGCGAGCAGTTCGCTTGCCTCGCTTCGCTCTAGCCGCGTGCTGTAGCAGAGGCTCTCATGCTAGTGGTGAACTGTTCAGGGCTGCTCTCCTACGGGAGTAGAGAGAACGCGCGAGGACCGCTGCTGGAATTAGATATACAATAATGTAAGCAGAGCTCCGTTGTGGTGTAAGGGTTGGGCGGTAAGGTCATGTATATTCATACATCGGTCGACTCTCTCTCTCTCTCTCCCTCGTACTCCTCCCTCCTCCTCCTCTCACCCGCTGCTCTACCACCCCCCGATCCTTTCTACCTTCGCCCCCCACTAACGTTCGCCTCTAACCCTTTCACGACGCTCTCTGTCTATATATGTGTGTGTATGTGTGTACGCCAGCCAGCGGTGCACTGTCCTGTCCTCCTTTCGAACTGCCCCCTACTACCTTCTTGCTCATGCACACATACACACACACACACAGATACCCTGAACGCAAGAGTGAGAGAAAGACGAAGCTATATGAGCCGGCGGCAGCGGTGGTGGTGGCGGAGGGTCGGAATAGATTTACGCCGCATTCTCCGAGTTTATGGCTCGTATGCACTGAACGCCTATAAAAATTTTATCGACTGACCCTCCTTGTGGGCTTACTCGTCCGCGTAGTCGTCCTTCTCCTTCTCCTCTCCTTCTATATACCTCGTATTCTTCGAGCGCCACAAGACGGCTGTCTGCGTGCGTGCGAGCGTATGCGTTTACGCGCACGCGAGACCGAGACGACGACTTTATTAAGTGGGAGGAGAGAGAGAGAGAAGCGAGTGTCTCAATTTGCGGGTTATAGATGAGATGTTAGCGCGAACTCTGTTTCATTGTATATAGACTCCTTTATTGACGCGCCTCGTGTGGTGTGACGGGTATACGGGAATGAAGACTGATTTCCTTTTGAGTTTAGGTTGAAATCAAGGCGACGGATTGGTTTTTTTTTAGGGTAGAGAGAGTTTCGGTAATTTATGGGTTTGGAATGGTGGTTAATTTAGGGAAGGATTTGTGGAATGATTGCGGAATATTTTTGGATGAAGAAAAAGATGTTGTGTGGTTGGTTTGAATTTGAATAGAGTGGAAGATTTAGTAATTGAAATACTAAATAATCTGTGCTGACTGTATTATTAGAAGTTCGAGTATATGAACTTTACTCTATGGCGAGACGATATTATTTAGGTGGATTTAGATATTTGGATCATTATTTACCTTAAAAGCATTTTCATTTTTGGTTATAGCTTTATTAAAACGAATTTTAATCAAGTAACAGTGCAATTTTCGGAAATGTATACGTTGATTTTGTCCAAAATAGCTAAATTCATTGTTTATGTAAAATGTCTGTATTTAAGTGGCAAGCCGAATACGTAAACGTTTTTGGAAATAAGCGTCCTACTAATTATACTTTTGCAACGACTTGTCTCAATGTGATCTATTCACTAAACGTAATTTATTTTTAATATGCCCAATAAATAACAATTTTCCATAATTATAATTACAATTTATTGGAGTTAAAATTCTTTTTCTCGTTACAATTACGATAAAAAAATTGGCAAAGTGAGTTTACGAAATGTAATTGAAGCGATTTTCGAGTCTCATGAGCATTGATTGCGTTTGACGACGTCTTTGCTAAAAAAAAAGAAGGGGAGAGAAAGGGAACTGGATATCGAAATATATACCAAGAGCGGGGAGAGATGAATTTACAAGTAAAATTCTTGAGCGCTCGACTTCATTACCAGTGATTTTATCGCGGGCGCGCGCGCGGGCCGCTCGCGCTGGGCATTCGTAATGAGCGATGGCCATTAATTTTAATATCCATTAAATGCAAATCCCACGACACAGGGCATTTACTCACATTTCGAGTTATTTTAGCGAGCTTAGTTGTAACGAAGTTTGCCCCGACGATTGCGCTGAATATTATCGCCGCACACTGTCGCTTTATGTGTTTCCCCTCCCCCCCTTTTTTTTATACTTTTACTTTTTTTTCTCCTCTCGCCGACTTATAATATCTCGCGATAGTTATATGTTGACTTTTAATTAACTTATGATTTATCGCCGCTATTAACATTAACTTTTATTTGAGGAAAATTAAGTTAGGAAATATTAATTATACGCAGAGTTTTATAATACGAGAATCTTCAGACTCTTATTTTTTTAATAATTCAGAGTAGATTTATAAATTCCATTTATGATAGACGTGGTTCATTTAAATGCGTTATTGTAACTACTTATAGAATCGTATTTATGGAATATCAATCTAATTAAATTTAATCCACTATCAAAAGATTTATGCATAATACTAACGAAATGGATAAAAATATTCACGTGTAACACGAGTTGAACGCATCAATGTTTGTAAGAAAACATTAGACACTTCTAAAACTTACCAAAATCCAACTACACGCCCTGTAACCACCCCCAGTACATTATACATATTCCACAGAAACCGCGCGCAATCTGAAAAATCCCTGCACATTCGTCATCCCGCGCAAAGTGCACACACAGCTATGAATTAGCCCCTTAGCACTATATACCCACGCTTGTATATATACATATATATGTACAAAACACACCGCGCGCATAATATACTCGGAAGTTGCGTGATCCGCGGTTCTCAAAATAAGTCGCGCGCGCGCTCCGCTTTCGTTCCGGCGAATGCGCGCACTGCTACCACACCGTGTTCCTTCAGTTCCTTCTCTCTTTCTCTCCCTCTCGCGCCATTATGCACTCAACATTCCGCAATCTACCCTTTCTATCGGTCCTAATTTATGTTGAGTACGGCGTAACGTACGGGGGAAGGAGCCAGCCGGTAATGTTTCAAGCCTCGGCTACAACGGCAGCAACAGCAACCACGCCGCGCTGTCCGTTGTTAATTTACCCTCCTCGCTCGCTCGCTCGCGTATATGTATATAGTATATATATATACACAAGCAGAGACTAGACTTGACGGGCCTTCGTCTCTCGATAAATCGCTCATTATCTGCATAATGCGGAGACTCGCTCGTTAACGCGTTGCCCCTCCTTCCTCCTGTTCTCTCCTATGATTTTAATATTTGATCACATAATAGCCGACAACGTGCGCGAATAGCCAATATATGTATAATATATAGAGGTAAGAGTACGTTATAATCGATTTGTAACGAGCTGAGGAATTAAGCACGCGCTAAGGTCTATTAAGTTGAGGCGTACGCGTATACGCGCGAGCCGCTTATAAACGTGTGTTATACTTACTTATGTCGCAAGGTTGGGTCAACACCCACACGACGCGTCGCTTATTTAATGTTTCTCCACCGACACTTTCAGTTTACTTGCGAACGCGCGAACGCACAAGGGGATAGTAGAGGAGGGAACATTTTTGTTTGTACTCGCGAGAGAGAGAGTAACGTTGGTGTTGTAGCGCGTGTCTGACGATGTGGACTATTAGCGGTTGAGTGTAACGAACGGCTGTGTCTTTAATTAATGCCTTCCCTCTCTCTTTCTCTCTCTCTCTCTCTCTCTCGCTGCTTGTACGCGCAAGAGAGAGAGAGGCGGTCTAATGTGGCGAGTTGCCGAGTTTGATTAAGGGAAAACTTTTCACGCGCGGCGTACGGTAATACGAGCAAAGTTGGCTCGATTTTGTACGCTAATCAATGGAAATATTACTTGGCCCTGGGATCGATGAAAGACTCGTTTCGCTGTTACCACTATATAGAACCCTGATGAGGGTAAACATCGGGCTATTATTGTGCCGTAAGTCGGATAATTACGGGAATTAGACGTTTTCAGAGTTCGCAAATAACCCCACGTTATATTTTTTTTTTTTTATTATACTTATACGGATTTGCTAGGATTCCTGGTTATATTAAGCAAGGTAATTACGATAATTTTCAATCTTACATTAGCGATATTACAACGAGTGTATACCTATATATACCGATATAACTTCGATCTTTGCACGCTAATTTTCCGCGATCGTATATAATACACATGCGAGCATTAAAAAAGATTAAATTAGGATCAAGATTCGTAGCGAATAAACGAAACGCGCGCGTGGATGGAAAAAAGTCGAGCGAAACAAGTCGTATTTTATTTAATTCCACTTCTGTATTTATGCATACGACGTGTACACGCGTGCAGTGTGCAGGAGCGCTAGCGCGCAGGACAATGCTCTCTCCCTCTCACTCTCTCTCTTTTTCTCTGGCGATAGAAAAAATGTTTTATCGCCCGCCGTAATTTTTATCAAAACGACAAAAAAAAAGAGCGCGCGCGCGGGAAAGCATTAAAAAAGGCGTGTGTGGGCGCTCGCGGACGGGCGCAGAGAGGAGGAGGAGGAGAGACAGAGAACACAAAGTATTCGCTGGGGTTATTATACACACAGAGCTAACATAAGTGTGTGTGTGTGTGTGTGTATGTACGGGCGCGCTTTTTGATTGCCACGCGCATTATCTAAGATGATACGCGCGTAATTAAGTGCATTCGTATAACGAAAGGGCCATGCTAAATAAAAGCATCAAAGCGCGCGGCAGCGTCATACTCTCGTATGTGTGTGTGTGCGAAGCAGTTCCGCGACACGCACCGGGAATTCGTTGAAGTAATAAAAGCTTAGATAAAGGTA
>JAYJLV010000027.1:8647028-8695469 GCA_036873485.1 Torymus texanus | reverse complement strand
GTATGTGTGTGTGTGCGAAGCAGTTCCGCGACACGCACCGGGAATTCGTTGAAGTAATAAAAGCTTAGATAAAGGTACAAAAGCACAAAGCTCGTTGCTGCTCGGCCTCCCCCTACTCTTCCTCCTCCTACCCTCGACGTTCGAAATCTCGCGTCGCGCGCCTCCGCCTCGTATAAAGTATTACGCGGCAGTAGCAGCAGCAGCAGCAACGGAGATTATCATCCCTGTGTGAGCGTACGCGCGCGCGGAGAGCACCTTTTTATTTTTATGACGCTGTTTATCCGTCCGTGCCTCGTTATGGGCTTTAATAACCACGTGAGCTCGCGTCTCTTTTAACCCACAGCTGTATATAGCTCTCTCTCTTTTTTTGGACGATACGTTTCAATTTCGAGAGGTGGTGGTTGATCTCGCGTATATATAGAGAGAGAGGAACTAACGTTTATGATGGTAGCGGCTGATGCTGATCGTTTCGCTCTCTTGCTAGAGGTATCTGTGTGGATGGGGAGGTATACAGTCTTTAGTTTGCCTGGTTGCGAAACTGCGTGCAAATTGTTTGGAGGATCCTCGACACAATTTGGTGGCATGGTATGTGTATGTGAGGAAGAATTGCTATACGTGGTTTAGAGTAAGGAGTTAGATAATAAGGTATTAAAATACAGTTTAATTATTAGTGGGATAATTTCAGTTATATGCTTTAAATTTTATCATAGAATAAGTCGAAAATTTTACAACCTTCTAGAGCATAATCAATTTATGGTAATTTCTTGTATAACATTTGATTTTCTTAAATCATGGTAGATGGAAAATTTAAACCGGAGAATATCGAAAATTTAGACAAGTGGTGAATAATGAAATAACTAGAACTTCTCTATCCGAATTTCATAATTTAAATAAATGATATTTCGAAAATTTTAAAATTTAATCTCTTCGAAATGATAGGTATCGGTTAATTTTGGTATTCTTTTAAAATTAAATAGGGACCAAGTATTAACTAATATTAATTTTAATGATAAACTTATTTCAGTTCACAATATTTTATTCGCAAGGAGTACAATAAATTTGTCGTAAACATTTTATACCTCACATCCATTAAGTTATCTTCATTTACGTTTCTTTTTTACATCAAAGGCACCACTATCAGAAGTGCAATTTAGACGAAGAATTCCGAGTAGTATTCCGTTTTATTTAGATCAATCGATCAAGGAATTCTCAATTAACCCTCTATCGAGAAAATGTAATCCCCGTCAAACGAGCCTCGGTGACTTTTTCACGCGAGCAACTCTCGTTAAAGTTCAGCCATTAATCAAGTTCATTTTAGCGCTCCAAGTCAGTATGTGGAACAATGAATGACACACAGACATAGCGAACCATATATATATATATATATATATATATACATACTAGTATCTCGACCTCCTCACAGTAGTTCCTATTCCTATTTTCATTAAATCAACACGAAAAGTCAGAGGCGCGGTTCAAAATCCATCGGCCGCGGCATTGCATGTTCCATTTCCATCTCTCTCTCTCTTTTACTCCCCACTCTCGCGAAATGAGTCACACAGGCGTATAACACAACGTCACGGTCTTCCATATATTCGCACACTACGGGTTTTGTACTACATCGCCGCCGCTACCGTCGAGCGTGCGTTACAGGGTTAAGTTAGATCGATGCCCAAACCGACATAATTTCGATGCTCTCTCGTGTGTGGTGTGTGCGCACGCAGAGAGAGAGAGAGAGAGTATATACATGTAGGGTGCGGACTGTAGCAAGCGCGAGAAAGGGGCTGCCGAGTGCAAATGAAACGGTCGTAAGCATATGAGAGAGAGAGAGAGAGAGAAAGCAACGCGAACCCTTTTCCGTGTATTCTCGCGCGCACCCCTGCGCACGCGGACGAGGGCGAGAATGGGGCGCTCAGAGAGAAGGACAGAGAGAAAGAGAGAGAGAGAGAGAGTGGAGCTTGCGCGGAACATTAATATCGCGAAATGAAGCTCATTTACATATAAATAAGGTAGAGTGAGAAAAGGAGGGGAAGAGGGGAGAGAGAAGAGCGGACTTTGGGGTTGGAAAAGTAGGAGTGGCCGACGACGACTACTACTACGTATAAGAGCGAGCAAACCGAGCGAGCGAACGATATATAGAATAGGTTTTTTTTTTGGCTGTTTATTGAGATCTGGTTACCAATGTGGGTGGAAGGCTCAAATGCGCGGGTGCGCGTGAGCTTACGCTTATATAATGGCCTGTAATTTTTTATCAAGGGTTTTGAGGAGTGGAAATAATGCTTCGAAGCGCGTACGCGCGTGCTTAGCTTTCCAGTTGCGGTAATATCTACGCGCAAACTAATGGCCGAACGTAATAGATGATCGATTAATGCATAAATAAAAGTGGCAATTTGGTACGAGCGTGGTAGTATATGTACGTGCCTACGATAATGGAGGCTTTTTATATATTAACGATTGTATATGTGTATAGCATTTTGTTATCAGAATTCATTTTATCGTACGCATAAGTGCAAATATAAATTAGTATATTAATAATGTTAATTGATAAAGGTGAGACGATGTATGAGCGATTGGCCCGTAGTAGCCCTCGATGCCCACCAGAAGTACCTTTTGACACGGATTTCTCTCAACAATGCAAATTAAATAAAAAAAAAAGAAAAAAAAGAGAGAAGTAATCCGGGCCTAAGAAGTGGAGCAGCTCAAGTGGGGGTGGTAAATTGAGAAAAGCTAAGTAGGGAATTTCGCGAGAGCAAGTGAGAGAGAGAGAGAGAGAGTCGGCGAGATGAAGGCGAGCGACCCCCAGTAGTTCGTTCCAGCCCTGCGCCACTGAGAGCTAGAGAGAGAGAGAAAAGCCCCACCTCCCGACTAATTACACTTACAGACAAAGCGAGAGCCGAGGGTCGGTCAGTTCCCTCCCTATCTTTCTTTCCAACTGCCTCGCTCGCTCGCTCGCAGTCTCCGCTCCCGAGTCGTCGAGCCCGATAACGGCCCGGTTCGCGCAATGACCACGTGATAATTGCGAGTCGAGGATACCTACAGTATATACATACGTACACACACATACAAACGCGTGCGAATATCCGTGTTACCGGGATTCCGGCCTGGAAATTCATCGTTTCCCTACGTCTCGAGCGACAAGAGAGAGAGAGAGCGAGAGCATTATACCCCCGTCGTGGCAACTTGGACGAATTATATACGCGCCCGAGGGAGCGACGA
This sequence comes from Torymus texanus, assembly GCA_036873485.1. Classification (NCBI taxonomy): domain Eukaryota; kingdom Metazoa; phylum Arthropoda; class Insecta; order Hymenoptera; family Torymidae; genus Torymus; species Torymus texanus. Next base: position 8,692,253 of record JAYJLV010000027.1, on the reverse strand, counting down.
CCCTGCGGCCCACCACCCCCGCCGTCAGCCTGCCTGTCTTCTTTCAAGGTCATCCGGTAAAACTTTCGTCACGGCTCTCTTTCCTCTCTCTCTCTCCTTCGTATAATAAGTGGAGAGATGATGGTTTGCAAAATGAGGTTTTTGACCCCTTCTTTCTTATTCCTCCGCTTGATGGCTACTTTATTCAACTTCTTTATTATCCTTAATTATTTAGTTTCGTGATTTCTGAAGAGCAAGCACGTATTACCGGTTATTGGCGAGGTTCACGCGATTTTATATTATATAAATTATACATAATGTACTTTATAATTTAAAGAGAAGGCATAATGTTATCGACTTTTTACTTTACGTGAAAAATTTACGACCATTACTAATCACATATATATTTGTCCGTAGGGTGAGGGTGTAGGATAACATTTGTCAAGCAATGAAACGCTTTAAGTGCCTTACTACCCGATTCATCAAAGAATCATTCCCTCTCTCTACATATATATCGAAACGCGTCCATAATCACGGCATTATTCCCCTACTTTTCTTCCTCAACTCCCTACAGAATAATCCAACCAACGTACCACCTTCTTATAACCTTACCCACAGACATACCCCTCGAACTGCATAACATTACATCCTCGGCTGTTACTTGCTCACACACGTGCTCATTAAATAATGCAAAAATGCGTAATCTCGCAGCTACGCGTCTACGCATAGCCTCGGTAACACTCATGCGCGTTATACTCGTACAGCTGGCGTAAATCCATAATCAATAACCCACGCGCGCGCATGATAAACACGCACGGAAACGCGGCCGCGGCGTATCAATGCCTTTGATGGATGAGAAACGGATCTGCAGTCTGCGTCGAGGATTATCGGGGAAAAAATGCGTGAGCGCGCGCTTCGTCGGCGGCGGCGTCGGCGTTCCCTCCCCCCCATTAATGATTCGGGGAAAAAATGGCCATTAGTCCAAAGACTAGCGAGTGCGAGCGGGTGAACGTTCCCCCTTTCCTCTCTCTCTCTCTCTCTCTCTCTCTCACCTCACTCGCCCCTTGTATGTATATACGCACACACGAATACCGAAGCTGTACGTAACGGCCTCCTCGCTATCGTTTATTAGCCCAAACAGATATTAATGTATTTTTACGCTGCTAGCCGCCTTCTATATCTGTCTATGTGTCGGTGTATGTATATATATGTATACACACGCGTGTGTGTGTGTGTGTGTGTGTATATTTATATGGTTTCGGCGTCGTCGGGAAAGGCGAAGCCAAATCCAATTACTTTTATTCGGACGAAATGAGTGCAGCTAAGTCATTAATACTAATCAATGGCGAGTAAGAGAGAGGGAATAACGTAGGAATTACCCATAACTCCTCCGCGAGCATACACACATACACCACTATATATATATACACATAGGGCAGAACGCGTAAATGACTTTATTGCAAAAAACTTGCGTTTTTGTAGCCCGTGGGTAGGTATACACAGGGTATACGCACAGGCGTGTACGTATACCGAGAGGAGGTGGAGAAGTGGGGGGACCGTTCGCACCCGTTAAAAATCCGAGTCGATAAGTAATGTTTATTGTTGCATTCCCAGTATTTTTTGCACGGCTCTCTCTCTCTCTCCCTTGCCCCCTGTATACACCTGACAATACATATACGCACACTTAGCCACTCCCTCTATCCTCCATCGGCGTGTGCGCTTTTTCGCGCTTCCGCTAATACAGCACACACAACCCCCGCAGACGCGATTTTTTATCGTTACGCGCGCCTGACTGCCAGCGGTGGCATGGCGATTTCGCGAGAACGCCGATTTTTCTCGTTATTAACGAGCAGCGTGAACGCGAAGCCCCCCGGATTGACTTTACTCCCTCTTTTTTTTTTTGTTGGCCCGCTCTTCTCCGACCACTCGCGAATTTATGCGCGGAAGCTTTAGCGTTATAAGAGCTTCGTTATCATGCAAAAAGGATATTTTTTTTTTTTTTTTTCGTTTAAGGTCCGAGTGAACGCTTGTATAGGCGACGCACACATGCAAGGCATTACTTTTTGGCTCCCGAGAGCGCGCGTGGGTGATAAAGTCGTAGTGAGAGGGAGAGAAAACGCGATATGCTTTTTTTTTTATAACGGGGGTATTTTAAAAACATTACTTTCGTGCAGTTTAGTGCCTTCGTTATCGGGCCGGACTCTGTTTGGGAAATACGTGATATATGCCGGAAATAGAATATTTATTAGCGACGCGCGAGAGGCGTGATCTCGCTCAACGATCGCCCCGGCTTGTAAGCGGAAGGTGTGTACGTGTATATATATACGTGCACTTGATGTTTTAAAATATAATTACAAGATAAACATTGTAAAAGTTTGTATACACGCGATTTTGCCAAATTCAAATTCATATAATTACGCATGTCATGAATATGATAATGCCGACGAAAAGGTAAAATTTAACATTGTTATAAATTAATTCACTTGAGGTTACAAGAGGCTACCTCCCGCGTATAGTAATAAAGCATTAACCATTAATTTATGTAAAATTTTGTAAAAGAAAATCACGGCATGCAAAACAAAGTGGTGTAAAGAAACAACGTGAGTGCGGTGCAGTGCTATATATACATATATACGTATATGAGGCAGGTTTTGCACCATGCACTGCGCCATATGGGCGCGCCAAGTGCGCCCGCGTTAATTCTCCCATTGTAAATAACGAAATGTTTTGTCCGCTTGTTGGCACTATTTAAAATCGCAGAGTGCTATTAAAATCGCTCGCCCCCTCCCCCCACTTTTCGTATATACACACATACAAACGCAATCGCATAGGATTGCTGGATGATCTTTTTCGATGTGCTTATTGTGAAGATATAAAGCGCGCGATTCTCCAATTTGAAAATTTCGTTCGTAAAATGGGATTGCCGCCGTGTTAAAGAAGAATAGAAAGCGAAATGCGAACGCGAGCGCAAACGCGAGGGATGTACGTCATTTATTAACGAACGCCGCACGAACACGTATAGCATGCGCTTATGATCTTCAGCCATTTTTTATTCTGCACGCGCGCCCCTCTCGCAGCTTATATACTGCGCTATGAGCGCGTAATTTCCGATAAAGCAACCAATTTTCAAAAAGCCCTTCACGCGCAAAATCTAGTGTTTTATTCTGATTTCATTTATGCGCAGCCGACGCCGCCACTGCCGCCGCCGCCGCCGCTGCCGACGCCGACGCCGGGTAACATGAAAGGCGAGGCAATATCGAATGTGAGCTCGCGCCGATTCTCCACACATACACATATGTACATATACGTACTGCATGTGCGTATATGTATGTACACGCGGTAGTGGCTGAAGTTGCATTCTCTGTATGCGTCATTGCGTATCGTGTTATTCATTTCTTTTATGGGGGGCGAGCGCGCTTTTTTCAGGGAATCGTAATTAATTTTTTTTTAAACGCGATCGCCTGCACACATACACACACACACATACACATTCGGCTCCGAAAACAATTGCTTTCAAAGTAAGGTGATATTTTTGTTGAAATTCGCAGAATATTCACTTTGATACAGGCTTCCCTCTCACTCTCTCGCTCTATCCAACTCTGTTCGTCCGCCCTAAATTAATTGACAAAAATTTATTCCATTCAATTTTTTTTTTCCTTTTTTTCAAATTTCACCACGCGGAATAACTCTTATACACACGGCGCATAGCACTTTATTGACTCTTATTAAAATTACAAATGCCGCGAAAACAATTTCGCGTAATTCACAATAGTCTGCTGCTGTCTTTCTCTCTCTCTCTCTCTCTCTCCGTGGATTTTAATTGGCAACCGCCAGTGTCTGCGTTAATTTTTAATATACTTTAAAATACATGTCGTGTATATTGTGTATCAAGAATTCATTATTAGCATATATATATATTGACGAATAAGATTAATTTTTCAACTTTTCGCGGACGTAACGCGTGCTATGAAAATTTAACAGCCTGCAATTATCACCGGTAATTGTACACAACGTCCAGGGCTATAGCATTATCACATCGATATAACTGATGTCACTTACGTCTATTTATACACATCGAACTATAAGCTAACCATTATAAAGAAAAAAAGAATTGTAAAGCCAGAAAGTCAGCGACATATCGGCGCATATAACAGTGTGCAATTAAAACCCTCACCGCAAAAAAAAAAGAATCATCGCTCTTCATCGTGGTATAGCTATTCGTTGTGCAAACACTCGAAAATCCCAGTTTGTTCCTTAAACGGCCTGGCCTTTATGCACACTTCTTCTTGCTCTCTCGGGGTTGTAGGAGAAGGGGAATGAATCGCCAACGCCGCCAACGCCGCCCGGTTACCGGAGGCTCTAAAACTCTTAATCTGTATCCGGCTACGGCGCTACATGTCCCGGCATATTTCCATGCCATTATGCAAAGAGGCCGTATGCGCGCCGGTAACAGTACCAACTTCCCGCACGCCTGCGCCGTCTCACCTTATATACACTGGATAATACGTATACTCGCGTCTGATAAAACGTTGCTGCCGTTGCCGTCGTCGTCGTCGTCGACGAGGGGGTGGCAAAAAAAAAAATATGGACGTGAATATTGGTTTGTGATTTTAGATCGCCAAGGTAATCTCCGGTATATACTCGCGCGACTACCTCGGTGAATGTATATCTGATTTTTTTTTTTTCACGGTGTAATTTATATCTGTGGCCGATTTTTCACGTGTACCTTTTATAAATGACTTAATTTGTGTGGATAATTAACTGCGAAAACTTGAGGATATTATGGGATAAGATATTTTGTTAAATTGAGAAATTAATTTGAAAGTAATTAAAATCGGATCGGTTATCGTTATATGTCGCGATGAAATGGAAAATTTGTCGATTGGAAAGAAGAAATAGTAGAAACCATTCCAGTTGTAAGGCGCTATTATATATAAATGATAGCTCTCTATTTGTATATATATCTTAATCATAGAGGGGGAGGACTGCTCGGTTATATTTTTAGATAACCCAGTAAAGTAAACCAATCTACATATAACAGACGTGTATAACCTATATCGATTTATTATAATTTAGATTGTCTTGTAAGGTCTCGCTCGTATTACGCGTGTTTATACAGCGTCCCGTGTGAGTGTGTGTGTGTATATATATATATATATATATATATACACACACACACACACACACACACACATATACACGCGGGCGCGACGTCCGCTAATTATTCCTCGACTATCGTGCAAATGAGCGGGAACGAGAGAGAGAGAGAGAGAGGAGAAATTATCTGACATCTCTCTCTCTCTTTCTCGCTCGCTCGCTTGCTCTCGAGTAAGATTGCACAAGCTCGATAAGGGCGTCTTTTCGTACTCGAGCCGCTGCTTCTGCTATGCGAAGGTGGTGTGTGTATATATATATACGGTATGATGGTGGCGGTATAGCGGTGGCCCTCTCGTATCGCCATTAACGGCCGGACGATGATAAATGAGCCAATTCACCTAATTAGCGACTCGATTCGCCGCAATGATAAATACGCGCCAGTAGCGAGCAAGAGCCGAAAGCTCCCCTCCGGCCAAGCCGAAATCCTGTGAACGTAAATGTATAGTATATATAGATATATATGTATATACGTGTATATACAGACACATATACGACGAACTTGATACGATATTATTTTGCGATATCGTACACGCATACATACGCGCATCTCTGCATGTCATCGGGATAGTCAAAATGAATATTAATCAATTTACCGAATGGTGTTAAATGCACCGGCCAAGTAAAAAGCGATGGCCAGGCCACCCCGCACGTATACCACACACGCGTCACTGCTGCAGTGTAACGCTGATACATATATATATATATATATATATATATATATATATATATATATAGCTAGCTATTAACGAATTTTACAAAGGCTCGCGCTTACGCTACACCTTTTTGTAATATGCCACCGTCCGCGACTATATATGTATATATACGGCGCCGATTATCGATCGCTTTTTTTTGTCTCTTTTTTCAGCGGGTGTGGGTGTGGGACCGATGGGCTTTATAAAAAAAAGAGGCTTTTTGCTTTTAATCTGTTTAGTGCGGGGACGAGCGTCCGCAAGAGTCAGAGAGAGAGAGTAACGAATTTTTTTTTACGTAACGTTTTTTAGAGTGCCTATATTTTTTTCGCTATCGGTAATTTGATAATAATTAAAACTTTTATATTTTTTTCCATACTCTCTCCCTCACTTGCTATATATATATACTAAAAGCTCACAAATAATTGGAGATAATTATATTGATATTGTTATAAATAAAAGAAGATGAGGCCACTTGTGATCTTATTTTAATTGCCGATGAATACTCGAAAACGTATTTGGACAGAAAGTTTCCTTTGACAAAAGCACAGGCTGAAAGTCGCGAAATTAAGGTAATTATACCACGGGGCTCGTTATTCATTATTGATTTGAATTCCGCATTGTCCCGATTTAATACAATTATATCCCGCGGTCGCGGACAAAGAATGCATAATAAAAATTAAGCTTGGCTCGTGCTTGCGCGCAATTCCTCGAGATTAAAGAAATGTCTTCCCGATGAAAAGGAGGAGCGCTCTCCTATGCCACGCGCCAACTTCTCTCAAGGAAGAGCATTCTTTTGCTCTCTCTCTCTCTCTCTCTCTCCCCTAATAAGCACCGCGACAAATCATCATAATTGTAAAGCGAGCGCGCGACGTGCTCTGCGTCAAAAGATCGTGCACGGTACTACGCGCCAGTATAGCACCGCGTAGCAGCAGCTGCCACGATTCTTCCCGTTCGGCTCTTGTTTCATTGTTATTTCAACCGAAATCAGACAAAATGAATGCGGGCTAGTTACGGCGTTTAATGAGCTTCATTCATTATTAATTAATAATTTCTATTATTCCAGTACAATGAAGCGTAATCACTTGTAGACTGATAAGCATCGCCGCGAGTCAATAGAACTCGGCGCGCGCGCGCGTCCACGTTTCGCTTTTTCCCCCTCCGACTTTTTTTTTAATCCTTTTATACGAACAGTATCGCGGAGCTCAGCAATGAGGTAATGTTGCAGCTGCTGCACTCGTTTCGAAAAATAATACACTGAGTGTTATATATTAATTAAATATTGCATTTATTAATATATATCCATCCCCACTCCCGGATGAAATATCTCATTCGATTAAGCGTTCAAAGATAATAAAACCTCATTTAAATAATTAAATGAAAGAATCGTAAAAAGCCATTGGAATATCAAAATGACAATGGTACGATATTCCCAAACGATCACGAGCCCGACATTTTAAAAATCCCTGCGCGTGGAAATTAGAAATGGATTATTCTTTTAGCGTCCTGTCATATCGTTTATATCCAACTCGTCACTTTGATTCCCTCCGACACACGCATTGTGTGTCATCTACCCTTTTCCGGATGATTTGCAGCGTAAAAAGTAGAAAATTTATCAGTAAATTAGTTAAATATAATTAACAATATTTTTTTTCGATCCACTGTACGATAATTTTTCTGTCATCTTTGGTGTTACAGGACAGCGACAGGAGCAGTACCGGCAGTCCAGAACCAGCCTCAGGCTCACTCCACGAGCACCAATTGCTGATAGAAGGCCTGAGGAACTCGCGGAAGCGGCGGCGTAGTCCCTCGCCGAAAAATATGGAACAAGCAAAACGCGTCGCCAGTGCGTATATATAATACTCACCATATATTCTGCGTTATATACCGTATGCTATACGAAGTACGTTTATAATTAATAATGATTTTTTATAATTACGTTACAGTGGCGGGAATGGTGACACTCCAGAATCTCCAGAACCTGGCGAACCTACAAAACCTGCCACAGGTCGCGTCCTTCGCTGCTGGTCTCCAGGGCATGTCCAACGAACTCACCAATAATCAGCTCATCAACGCACCGCTTAATCTCACCGTCACTTCACCGGGTGAGCTCTTCGATTTCAAAATTTCATCGTACCGATCTCTCTATCCCCCTTTTTTACATAATTATCGATAAAAAACGCTTATATCCGCGATTATAGACGCTTCTACACTAAAGATAAAATTATAAAAGTCTGAATTAAAGTACCGTAATTTCCTGCTATTATACATGCGGTCGGCTTTGCACTACTCGAGTGCGAATAAAGTTTCTCGCTTCTCGATAATAAGCGCGCATTTAAGCTCGGATAATAATCAATGTTCCCCTTTGCAAGAGTGAACGTTTAATAATCGTTGCGATGCGTGTTCTTTTTTTTTCTCTCTCCCTCGCAGCAGGATCGGTCACGACGACGCCACCGTGTACGACGGCGCCGATGGCCACACTTACCCAGCTGCTGGCGCAGCCCCAACCTGTCGCGATGCCGCAGTTCATCATGACCTCCGGTCAGCTCGTCCAGGGTATTCAAGGCGCTCAGCTACTCATACCCACGTCGCAAGGTGAGTGGTTCACTTCTAATTAATGGTGAGCAAAAAGGTATAAAGTGTTATATATTGCTCGAGGAAATCGTTTTTATGTAGGGCAAGGATTTAGAAGGATGTTTGTTATTTTGACTATTATAAAATAATTGTAATGGAAGGAATTAATGCTTACACGGATAGAAACAAGAATAGATTTTTACAATTATTTTGCGCGCTGGTTATATAAGATATAAAAGATACCAAAGAATAAATCGGAATGTTGCTTTTTACTGATATAGACTTTGCTATAAAATATTTTAGTATTAGAGTTAAGTGATTATACCAAATATTACCTAAAATAACCAAAAATTAAAAGTTAATTATGCGAAAAAATTTACCGTACTCCATCATTGACCGATCAACAAAAATAGCCATGACGAAAGTCGCGCGTTATCATAAAAAATTATTTGTTCTCATTTTTCAAAATTCGATTTCTATTATTCATAATCTTTTCGATCCAAAATAAGGTAATATGGAGGTAACGTGTATTATGTGATTCAACAACCGTCTGCTATCCAATCATCTCCCAAAATAGTAGTTACCCCGGATTCTAGATGATATTCAAATTAAATCACTGCTATGCGCATATTACAAATGAAGATATTCCCGGGACATCATAAAAAGTCAAACTAATATATCTCCAGAATCAATCCCATACGAAAATCCATAGCGTACAAAAGGAGTATTTATCACCAAAAGTTGGTACCTATATATATATATATAACTGCTTATAAAATCACGCGCGAGCCCAGTTATCGCTACGGAATAACACGGTATAAGTTGCCACAGGTCGAGTTGTAACATTCTGGCTATGCGCGACGACCTATACGCCATCCTCCTCTACCTCCACCTCCCGCAATCCCAGCACTCGCGCGCACTGACGTAAGTTCGGATTTCGGTTTGTATCCGGATGAAGCCCTAATCACACTCCGGCGGCTGCATAATATCGTACAATCGAGTTTGCGCCGTTATACTAATATCGGCTATCTCTGGCCGCGGCTCGGACCAGCCGCGCGCGAGCTCGCCCTTTCTCTCTCTCTCTCTCTCTCTCTCTCTACCCTCCGCCTTCTCCACCACCACTACCACTACCATCGTCGTCGTCGTCGTCGCCGTCGTCGTCCATACATACTTAGCAGGCGCGGCCGCCCGTACTCGCAGAGAGTACGAGCTAGCAGAGGGCAAACTCCGCAACTAATTTCAATGTATAATTAACGTCTCACTACCGCCGCCACCACCATCCCCTCTGTTCTCCTCTCTCCCCTGACCGTCCTACATAACCCTCCCTCCTCTCGGTCATTTCTTGCGTCAGACTCTCTCTCTCTCTCTCTATCGCACGTACGTTTCGTCTCTCTTTGTCCGTCGTCATCGGCCCTTTGCTGGCTCCGTTAGTAGCCTCTCTATTGCCACTCGACGTCTGACTAAACCCTCCGCTTGCCACTTGCCCTCTTCGAGGAGCTTGCTGTGCTATAGTCTCTCACGCCGGAAACATCGCACGACGATTCGGCGGTTGTGCACCATTGATGCCGCGTATGGATCCTTCCGCGGCTTAACTTCGTTTTCTCTGCTATAGCAGTTGACGGCTTTGTAGCATGACTTGTATATGTACGTATAAATCTATAGGGCAAAAGCACGATTTGCAGGGGCTAAGTGGATTCGTGAGGTAGAGAGAGAGAGAAGTGGTCAACGCGAAGACATTGATTTCAGTGCCGCGGGCGGATGTGTCTCTCTTCTCGTTAGAAGGCAGTTATGGATATTTCGGATCTAGAATTGGAAGTCACTCGTGTAATCAACCATCGGTTAACTCGATTCTGAGATGACCGAGAGGTAGAGAGAGAGAGAGAGAGAGAGAGAGAGAGAGAGAGAGAGAGAGAAGACGTATACACCGTGAGAGAGAGAGAGGTGGGATTCTATCGGTCGCATACTCATTTGGCCTGAGGTCGCGTCTTATATCCAAGTTTACATTTATCGGAGCCAACGGGTTATACGAATCAATCGCGAGTCATCGGAAGTTAGAGAATTTCTAAAGATATATATCGATAAAAACGCACCTTGTTAACTCGGTTATTCTCGGAATGTAAATATTTTATAATTGGTACATAACGACGTTTCTGTTATTATTAAGAGTAAAAAAATCACGTTATTTCTAATTGATTTTTGAGTAAAGATTGGTGAGAGTTAATTTAGTTGGGGCTATAATTTTTCGAAATTAACAAACTAATTACGCGCCTATTTGCTTTGTGCAATCTAGCAAAATGCTCTAGTGAACTTGCGCGATAAAGTTAGTACTTCCTAAATGTGCTTCATACACATGTATATATACGCACGACCTCAACCTTCTTGAGAGTTCGAACGAAGTTCATACAAGGAGTCTCGTATACCACAGGCAGCCGTGTTAATAAATTGAAATTCTTTACTCGACGTATAAACCTGATTATATCTCACTTTAAAAACCTTATAATATTTAATCATTCTTTGACTATATTCCCTATAAAAAGAATAACAAAATCAATCTTCTTCTCCAATTACTCGATGTATGATATCCGAAATAACAAAGAAATAATGTTTTTCCTTCGTAGTTGGCTAAGCAATTACAGCGATATTAATTTCTTCGCAAAAAGAAAGTGGGCGCGCCTAATTATTTAATAACGCCTCATTCGCTGAAACTAATCAGCCAGATCTACAAGAAATAAGTCAAATAATAAAGAAACCGTATATATATATATATATATACGCGAAACTTGGAGAACAAACTCTCACTTCCCCACTCACTCGTCCCGAAAAAGCTTCTCCATCAAATAAAGTCGACAGCGGTCGAATTGCTCTCTCCACTAAAGTTTTCACGGAAACACGAAGTTCGCCGGGACACACAACAAGTGGTCGAACTTCCGGCTGGCCGCGTGCGCTACCCACACGTATACATATACCTATATACATACGTGTATATATATATAGATGTACACTCGATCGATTCTCCTGTGCGCACGCGTATATACATATACATACGTATGCACGTGGTAAAGCGTACAGAGTGAGACTTGGGGATTCCGGCATTCGGCTTATCTCCTGCCACAATGCGCGAAACTTTTATGGCTGTGTGCTGAAATATATAGGATTTGCAGCTCTCTCTCTCTCTCTCTTGCGTGTGTGCGTTTAGATATAGACACAATGCAGAGGGTACCAAGCGCGCACGCGTTCACAAGCAGCCGGCGCTGCCGCCGCGCCAACCCGAGCTACTCATGATCAGTAATCATATTAAGAGCGTGTACGGGATAATCAGATTAGCGGGGGTTCGGGGTAATCCCGAAACTATTCTAAATATAATTAGGCGTCCTTCTCTCCTTGCTGAGGCGCCGTACTGTTCCCTCTCTCTCTCTCTTACTATACGGGGCGCGTTGTGCCTCAGCCTCAGCCGCTTCGAGATCAAGAAGAGAGTCCAGGGCCAGAATGCACGCGCGCCCGCGCGCTCGGTATTAAGACGGTGATAATAGTTTGCCAACTACGCTGTGCTGCGCTCGTGCGCGTGTGTGAGAGAGAGAGAGAGAGAGTGAGAGAAGAGGAGGAGAAGGTTACCTGCTCTATGGGATGTCTAATAATCCTTCCGTGAGACTCGGATAACTTTACTACGCTGAGGTACTTCTATCTCTCTCTCTCTCTCTCGCGCTCGTCCGCGCCGCCTCTTGCCCTATAGTTCAATCCAGATCAAGTACCGGTGTGCCTATAGTATAGAGAGACTCGGGCAAGTCCATACTGAAATTTCCGAGGAGAGAGAGAGAGAGAGAGAGTGAGAGATCCAACGGACCTTGGCAGGCTGCGTGTTGCCGCTGCGGCAATAATACAGCCGAGCGAGTTTATTATATTTTGCACTTCGACGCTTCGATAGCAAGCAAGCGTTGCACGCGTGTGGTATTATATCGGAGGGCGCGCACGCGCGTAAATTATATGAGCCTGGGGATGATAAGGTTATATACATATACACCAAGCGCTCGTACGCGAGTGTTTAACGTCGTTGTGCCGGCTCGTACCTTAATGGGCCTTTGAAGCGTGCAGCCGATAATGTGGCTTTATGTACATTATATAACTGTACGCGAGAGAAGAGAGAGAGAGAGAGAGAGACGATTGTTTATACTCGCAGATTGGATTTAGCGCTGACCGACCAACGAGTCCGAGACCGATGTAAGACTAAATGAGCTTTTTACGCTTTACATCTTTTTCTCGCTCTATCACTCTTCTATATAGCTGTTGGCTTATATGTTCTGTTACGTTATCTTCTTGTAACAATTTAGATTTGCGAGAGAAGCATATATGGATTTTGCAACGTGTTGGTGAGGGTGTATAATACGGATGGATCTCATAAATCAGGCGAATTGGAGGGAAATGAGATGTGGGAAGAAAAATTCCATTAAATATGATTAAATGATAATACGATGGGTATAATATCTGTATTATGCGATGCGCCGGTGTCGAGTAGAATGAGTCTGACATGGTAAGACCGGTGTAATGTATCAACATTAACGGAAATAAGTAGAAATCCTTTTCATTATAGATTTTATATACATTTTCCTCGAGCTCATAAAAACATACACACACATCTTTGTAATTATTTAATTAACAACACATGATTATTATTTATCTGTAACGAAGAAATATACATTTTTTTTCCAGGAATTGCCACGCAAACAATTTTGACCATTCCTGTGAGCCACGTGAGCACCAACAACCAAATCGTAAACCTGGCGTTGAGCAACGGGCAAGTCGTGTCGACGACGCTGGCGAATCTACAGTCGATCGCACAGCCTCAAGGCATGATGAACACTACTACGAATAACGGTAAACGAATTACAAACGACTGTTGCTTTAAGCAGATCGACGGCCGCGTGCCGCACAATCGCATCGCAACTAGTAGTATTTCACGCTTTATGTCCGCGCCGCTGTGTTACCGCTCCGAGCGATGCCTTGACCTTTTGTATTATACTTCGAAGTATACCGAGAGACGTACAGCACCATTTATAATTTTTTAACACCTTGAAGAACTTGAAGTTACGTTTCTTTGTTTTGAAACTTCATTATACCTTCGTTCGCGATCGTAACATTATATCCAGTGTGTGTAATTTACACAAAGTACTGAACTATTACACACTCTAATCTCTCAACTCGCTTAATTGTTCGCAATTTTGTCACAACTATATAACGTAGACCCGCGACGCCGGTGATGCATCAAAACTACCCACCGTCATGGGTAAGATCCCAGCCCCGCTTAACGCTCGTACGCGTCGTTATATCTACAACAACACTGTGTTTGTATGTATGTATATATATATATACCTAACGAGGCTCCTTCTCACTTTTCTCTGTCAACATATAGTGCCGACGAGTCCGAGCTTAGGTCCGAGCTTAGGCATAAATCCAGCGGCGTTGCCTCACTTGCTTAGCAACAACACAGCGTCGCAACAGCTGCTGAGTGCGATGCAACCCCAGCAGTTACTTCAGGCTGCTCAAGCGGCTCAAGCAGTGCAGGCCCAAGCTCAAGCTGTTCAGGTAGCAGCAGCACAACAGGCCCAGCAGCAAGTAGCTGCAGCTCAGCAAGCCGCTGCTGCAGCAGCGTCGCAACAAGCACAGCAGCAAGCGGCTGCAGCGGCAGCAGCAGTGGTACAACAGCAGCAAGCGGCGGCAGCACAGCAGCAGCAACAGCCAATGCTTGCAACCTCGCCACAGCAGCATCAGATGCGGCATGCAACTCACATTAATCATTATGCGGTGAGTTTCTTTTTTTTTTAGGAGCTAGTGAAATATATTGATGTGGTGGTAGAGTTGTATATATGTGTATTATATATATAGGGAAATGGAGGATTTGTCATTGAAGGTAATGGGGTAACGGAAACAGTTATATAATTTGTGTGTCTCGATACGCGTTTGAGGGGATTATTATATACTATACTGATTTAATAAAAGCTCGCGAGCGCGCGTCAACAAATTCAGTGGAAATTAGAAAGTGAATCTTTAAACATATTGACTTATAATTAAATTCACATTTCAATTTGAGCATTTAATTCATAATTCATATGTAATTAAGGTATATCTGCTGCTAATCTATCATGAATAATGCTTTTCATTTGTGACATTCATGCGTTCGAATTATACACGTTCAGGTATAATTATTTATTCGTATAATTATTCCATTATTACTAAACCTATCAAGATATATTATAGCAAATTGATAAAACTAATTGTAACTGATTAAAATAACCGCTACATCACAGGCAATTGTAGAAAGCTCGTCAAAGCAGCTTTCAAAAACAAAAAATTGTCAACGTCAATAGCCTTCTTTTTTTCAAATTTTTTTTTTCTAATTTTTTTTTTTTTAATCAAATATAAGGGTGTGTCGAAAAACTCTACTTTAAGACTTTTGAGACGGGAAAAAAAAAATTTGTCTACCCCCGGCGTCGAGTAATCTTGTTAAGAAAACAGGTCCGCCCGACGAATGGCCACTTCCATCGCTAATTAGACCGGCGAATTGCCGCGCGACGCTCTTAGCCTTATTATTATAAGAATACACAATTGAAAACCGCGTGAAGAGGGCTTCACACCGTAACCGAGCGGCACGAGATTTCTTAAAAACAAATAATTGTTGAAGCTGTTTCATCGACGATTCCTTCAACATTACATTGTGTAAACAATATAACATAATATTGTGCAACGTACAACAAATTTTCTAGATTACCGTTCATAATTTAGAAATTTCCATCCCTTTACAATAATTTCACACGCAAATTCTTCAACTCGGGGCCACATTGTTTTGGTCTGTTGAAGCAGCAGCAGCAGCAGCAACAGTCGGATAGGCACCACAGGGAGCGGGGGGAACAGTCGTCGCCGCTGAACGGCTCCGCTGCTTCCGCTGCCTCGGCCCTTAACCGACTGGCTGCGAGCAACGGTGAGATCACCATTACGACGACGCACGGACCGACAAGCGCCATCGTCAAGGCGTCGCCGAGCAGCGTCCACAGCGTCAAGGATGATGACGACGACCTCCTCAACGATTCCTCAAGTGAGTACTCAAGTGAGTTTCAAAAAGGATTTTTCTTATTACGTACTTTAGTCTTAAGTTTAGTATAATAGTAGTATTAGCTTTTAGCGGGAAAGTTGATTTTTTTTTTTTTAGAGAATTTTATTAGGTTTGACAAGAATTGTATAAGAAAGGTTCATAATCGTCATGGCTGTAAATGGCAATCGTTAATGTTTTTTTTTTCATCATTTTTAAATAAAAAGTAGTTTAAATGTTTAATGGTTTTTCCAGTTTTGCAATACGGATGAAAATACATTATTTTTATTTACGATAGATATTCTGAACTAAGCTCATTGTTTGATTGACTGCGAACGACTCGGCAAAAAGATTTTTTTTGCGGCAATCGCGATAAAAATTAGAAAGCGAATAATAAATCTAACGATCCGCGTCTCATTAAAAGAAGTTGTGAAGAACGAGGGAGTGAATTAAGTGGGAAATGAGTTCCGATAAATATAATTATGATTAACAAATAAAATTGGAAAGTCGAGAAACTGCCGTCGATGTCATTCCGAGTTATTTAACGCGAAGTCATTATTTTATCTACCTCCTGCAGGAATCTTCTCGGCCATGCTCAGTGGACCGTTAAATTTGCCACGACTCTCTCTCTCTCTCTCTCTCTTTCTCCCTACCTATCCTCTCTCGCCTCGCACGGTAGATCGGACCGACGCAATAGTAGCCGTACTTGTACTAGGAAATCCTTAAAATAGAAGTTATTGGCTATCGGATGGCGGTACCGCGTGGATACTTGTCTATCGAATCTCTGTCGATTAGGATTTACTAGAAACATTGCGCCGCAATTCCGTTCGTCTACTTAAAATGCAATTTATCCTTGCGTTTAATTAAATCCGTTTAATAGTTCAATTACGTTTTATTGGATTAGAATTTCAACTCAATGTCATTAAACAGTCTGTATATTTATATACATCACGCGCGTTTGTATATATGGTTTCGCAAATGAATAATTTATTACATATATATAACATAAATATTCTACGATAGTAGAAAAAAGTTGAAAAAAAAACTTTATATTCCTTTTTTTTTGGCATTCATTAAACCGTAAAAAAAATATGAAATTTCAGATCAGCCAACGATTAATGAAGCCACGAACAACGTTGTCGACGGCATCAATTTAGAGGATATAAAGGAATTCGCTAAAGCCTTTAAAATACGTCGGCTGTCGATGGGGCTCACACAGACGCAAGTCGGCCAGGCTCTCAGTGTGACTGAGGGACCTGCCTACAGCCAAAGTGCCATTTGCAGGTGAGAATAGCTCTCCGCACATTAGAACTCACGAAATATGTCATAATTGTTTAAGTGTATAATAATTAGAAGCGTGAGTGTGAATCGAACATGAGTAATGTACTTTGTTCTTTTGTTTAAAAAAAAAAATTAAAAAAAAATTATTTCGATTTCGTATATCAAAGCTTTTGATGTTGCTCATGTTCGATATCGATCAATACGTATGTGTAAGAAACAGAATGATAGATAAAAAAAAGAAAGAAAAAAAAACTAGGAAACATGTCTTATGTACGCCAGGTCACTAAAAATAGCATGATAAAGCAAATCAAAGGTTCTCTTATTTAATAGCCGAGTGTAATAATCAAATTTTCATACAAAATTAGTCGGCCATGAGTAGTTCATTGTTATTCAGAATTAAATCAGTAGGATTGATTCAAAATTAGCATTTGAACTATCACGTGTCGAGGCTCTGATCGACACATGAGGCTATAAATTATTATCGCAGCCAATATATAGAGCCAAATGGAACGTCGACAGTACTCTGAATTATTTGATTTTAATATTTAGCGTTACAATAATAAATGTATGTGTGAAGACTAATGATAGGTTCTTGCTTAGCAATAAGTTATGTAACCAGTTTTAGTCACGGTGGCTCTCGCATCTAAATTTGTCAGTCAAATTAATCTGGATGCCGCTTGCAGACTAAATATACATTTTATGAAGGCGTCATAAACGTTTATTTTTGCGCTCGTTCACTTCAATAGCGCCGTCGAGTAGCGGCGTGTGTGCCTCTTTAACTTTTCTTTTCACCGCGAGCCATCGTGAAAAAGGCTGGTCACTTTGACGACCAATGTTAGCTTTTATTACGTTTCGACTAACTGATGCATTGGTGATTTCCCAGTGCCCTGGCTATCCAGATGTACGCTCATCAGCAGCAGAAGATGTACGTTCGTCCCTTATTTCATTATTTAATTTACCTAAATTTCTTAAAATTCTGCAGTCATACTCAATAATCGTTGAACAGTAGTTATTCTATTCACTTTACGAGATATCTATATTTTTTTTTCTTTGGTTTTCCATATCAAAAGATAATAACAATGTACGTTTTTCATTCATATTTGTTGAAATCTTGCTGCTTGGCTTTTTGTTCTGCGGCTTTGCAAATTTTTTTCACGACCTTTCTTTTCTTGGACGAATTATTGCATTGATTTTTGGTTTTAATCTACGATTGCGAAAGAAACTCGTACATCGAAAGAAATATATACTTATACGCATTGGGTATGGCTGCTGTAACTGTCTTGCCACTTTCCAATTTTATTCGAAAGACTAAAAGTGACGAATGACCGAGAATGGGAGACGAAAAAAAAAAAGATAAAAATAAATTGACGTCGGTTAATTTTACAATGGAATTACAAAAGGAGCACTTTTGTAATTATTAACTTTCTCCGAGCCAGGGCATTGGCAAGCTTGGGCATGATGTCGCCAACGCGCTAAAGGCTCCGATTTTGTCATTTCTCTTATTCCTGTTTCTCTCTCGTGAGCTTCCTAACGATTTTCTCGTTAGCTGGTACTGTTACTTCTTTTTTTTTTTTAATATTGTTGATTACATCGAGAGATATAGTCTTGTGAAGCGGTGGACGCTTTGCTCGAGAAGATCGTATGAAAAATTACGTTGGCACATCATAAACCCACAGCATCACCAAGTCAACGCGCATGCACGCATTGTCAATGTCCTGTTATCGATTAATGCATGCTTTTTTAGTGCTCCTTTAGTCGAAAATTACACAGCAATATGGCTTCAAGTCGATTTTTTGCTTCAATCCTGTTTATATAAAATAATATTTTTGTAAAAAAATCAACAAAACTCTTTTACTTATTTTCCTAGCTGCTACTATAGAATTATGATTGGGAGCAACAATTGAGAAATTTATCGAATAAAAAAACATCAAAACCAATTTTTCAACTTTTAAACATTTTTTTCTCATAGAAACTGAACATTTGCTAATAAGAATAATTTTTAGCCAAAAATCGACTTGGGTTTCGAGATATACCTATATATAACGCAAAAAAAAATAACGAAATCGGAAAACTCTCTCTTTCACTTCTCTTCACTTTCTAATTTTTGCATGTCCCTCTATTTCTGACAAAACTTGAAAAGAAAAAAAAAACAGCACGATAGTGAATCAAATCCGAACAAGCCCCGTAACATTCGCATTCTTCACGTTCAGGTTCGAGAAGCTCGACATAACGCCGAAGAGCGCCGTGAAAATCAAGCCGGTGCTGGAGACGTGGATGAAGGAAGCTGAGGATAGGTGAGTCGTCCTTTTCTTCTTTGCATTGCGTTCTCCTTCCCCTTTTCATCATCCGCGACTTCCGACTTTCTTGCCTCGTCAAATCGCAAACACTCGCGAATATTCCCCCACCTTCCTTTCCTGTCAATACAACGATTGCATAAAAGATAACGTTACTCTCTAACGGAGAGAGAAATGGAGAGCACATTCCGATCTGTTTGTCTGCTGCTGCTGTTGCTTTTCTCGATAACAAAAAAGAAAAGCCTAGGAGCAGTGATCGCGTTCTTTCCCAATAAGTAGATTTCTCAACGTGAGCGTGGGCGGGGGGTGGGCGAGCGAAACTATGTCTGTTGTGCGGCAGCAGCAACTCGCCTCGGGCATAATAAATTGATGAATTAATGCTTTTTAGCTGCGCTCGATCGGTTCGCAATGCTTATCAATCGCGGATTGTCATTTTTCTCGCGGCTTTTTAACGCCTCGCCCAGACTTGCGCACGCTCCGTAATTCTTTGCAAAGCCTCCGGCAAGTTAGCCGCCACTGTGAATCGCTCGAATGACTTTAATCGAAGCATAATCGCAAGAAAGTGGCCTGCTAATCGTCGTAAACAATTTCAAAGCCTTTACAATCTGCTACGGTCTACTTTATTAATTATGTCCTTATATATATTCAGCGTTCAGTGTATAATTATACGTTTTGGTAAACTCGCGAGAATTATATACGTGTAATGCGTTACTTACTACGATCTCAAGCAAGACCGCAACCAACCCATAATCGTAATTTTTGACTGCAATCTATTTGCATTAAATCCCCAGCGCCCTGGCAATCCTTATAACAGCGCGACTAGTCCAATTTCTTTTCAATTACCCGGAGAAAAGTGAGATCGAGCAACAGCGCGGTATAGAAGCTGTGCAGTCTCTTAGCCTGGCCTCTTGATACGCAATCGACGAACAAGATCAACTTTCTGTCCCTGGCGGTCTTCGCCACTATATACCGTGCCGACGTACGTCGGGATCACCCGCGCTCTCCTGCGCGCAAAGGCGTACTTGTTAATTGGTAATTCGCTAATTGAATCCGCTCGATTAATTGCGAATCCGGGGGCATCATAAATATTCGGAATGTTGATTATACGCGCGGGGGGATCGGGGAAAGGAAAAAAAAGAAGAGGAGCACGCGAAGGATGGAGGGAGAGAGAGGGAGAGAGGGAAAAAAGGACGAGAATTATTGAGATGAGATAAGGCGGAGAAATTGTATAAGCCTTTTCATGGCCGCAGGAGCTTACACGATAAATTCAAAGCCCATGTGTGTATATATATATATATGTGAATGTGTAAGTGTGCGCAAGCTGCTCGTGCACATTTTTAATGTAACGCTCTTATTTACAAGCGCGTTGTAATGCTGTGCAAACACGATAAAATACACTTATTTGATTTTAGTGAGTACAAACTCAATTAGGGCTAACACTGCGGTCACTTCTTTTTTTTTTTTTTCTTCTCCTCCCACCTCCACCATCGCGAGAGTCCACTCTATAAAACGTAACGATTATTTATAGACTTTAATTAGCACTAACTGTATGCAATTACGATTTTTTTTGCATTTAATTTGCTGAAATTACAGACTTTCTATATAGAGAGTCGAGCATTATTTTTTTTTTTTTTTGTTACAAAAATGATTTTACAGTTTTCGAGGTAATCAATGTAAATGATGCGAAACGTTGTCATTATGCAATTTAAATTTAATATAACGATCAGAGTACAGTGATAAGAAGAAGCGTAGAGATGCAAGAGCGACATCGTCTAAAGATCGGCAGCTCTCTTACGGTAAATTGATTCTCGGCAAAACGCATCGGAAGCATAATTTTCACAAAAAGCCACCTCTCTCTCTCTCTCTCTCTCTCTCTTTGTCTTCAACATGCAGCAACAGTACCACAACAAGAAACCTTTCTCTCTCTCTCTCTCTCTCTCTCTCCCTCTCTCCTTCGGACAAAGCGAGCTCTTGGTACTAAAAAAGCTAGCAACAGCAGGAGCAGGAGCTCCGCGGGGCGAGAGCGCAAAACGCGCCGGTCACGCCCGGCCCGAGGGCCCAGCTTTATTAGCGGATCATGCGGCGCTAACACATTTCCACAGACACAGCCCACGGGGTCCTCACGAGATAGAAGAGAAGGAGGAGAAGAGTTCCGCGTCGGGGCCATCGGGTCACTCCATCGCTACCGATATAAATAAGGGGCGCGTGCGCGCGCTCTCGAACCCGCCGGCAGTTTTCGATTTTTCGTATACGAGCAGCGAGGTGAACGTGATGGAGATTTCTTTTCTTTTTTGAAGTTATAGGGTTACGAGGAGATGAGTATCTGTATAGGGTTTGATTGAAATACTACTGAGCTGTGATAGGATGTTGTTAAAAATTGAAATATATAAAGGTTGATTTAATTTCATGGCGAGTAATTTATGGAATTATCGGTTCGTTTCGGCACTGTCACGCGAGTAATATAACTTTTTCTTCGAAATGTGTTTAAGGTCTTTTTTTGTCGTTTATAATGATATTAAGTTCTTAATGGGTAAATATTAACCCTGTGTATAATACGTAAATTGACGTATTTTTATACAATTATATTCGGCAATCATCTGAAAAGGGGAGCAATATTATCAGGGCGTTTTTTAGATTAATAATATCGTTATATCGACATTGCGGCGCTTTTATTAATTGAATAAATTAACTTTTTGATAATTGACTTAGCATCCTTTGTTTTCAAATAGCAAGAAAAATAGTCGCTTTGTGATATAAAATTAACGGTCAAGTGTATTTATAAAATTTCGAATTTTCAAAAATATACTTTACTTTTTTAATAAAATTATTCGAAAATACTTTGGACTCGCACGAAATTAATCTATTTGTCTGTGTTTTATTATTAAAAAAAGAAATAGCAATAGAATTTCTCATTATAAAAACTATTTCAAATCAAATTTGAGCAATTTATGGAAAGATATTAGAAATCTAATACATTGGCAATTCTGATCGATGCAATTGGTTATATATCTCTAGAATTTCTCTCATCTTTGCTATAGACTCGTATATAAACGGATTCGAATGAAATAAATGCCTGTTTTCTGCCATCAATTAATTTATCCATTCATACGTTAAAAATCCTAATAAGACTTATACCAGGCAATCTAAATTCATTAAACTGCTTAACTCAGCATAAATAAATTAAGCGATTGACCATACGCTCTATATATTTCATCTGGCAAACCCGTTCAAGCACACTCCTCATTACACTTTTTAATTTACTCCGTTCCCTACACACACACATAGACACACATAAATATACTACGGGATCAACAACGCGGGTATCAGTTAGATATATATATATATATATATATATATATACACACACCGCTTTTGCGAAACCGAAAAAGAGAAGAAACTTAAGCCGCTGCTCCCGGGAGAATTCGAAGCGCGACGCCACTATATATATATATATATATATACACACAATATAGTGTGGCAAACTAGAGCCACACCACACGACGATTGTTCATCCGCAGCATTCTTCGAAGGTGATGCAACGGCAACGTCGGCGCGTTTAAGTTTACCCCCCTCTGTATATATACCTGTCGCCGCAGAGTATACGCCGCGGGCGCTTGTCTCCGTGCGTGTGAACACACATACAGGTATATATATACACACATATACACAGAGGAACGGTGCGAACTGCAGCAACAGCAGCAACAGCAGCAGCAGCAGCAGCAGCAGTGGCGAAGACTGCCGACGACAAAACTCATTCCCTCTCTCGCTCTCTGGAGAGGTGCCGCGTCGCGCGCGGAAAAATGAAAGCGGCTGGTTTATGCGGTGCACGTGCACGATTTATCTGCTGAGTAATTAAACTGTGGACTAATTAAAATCAGGTTTCTGATGTGCTTCCCCACTCGCTCCTCTCTCTCTCTCTCTCTCTCTCTCTCTTCCTACGTGCACTCCCACCTTTTCTCCCCTTTTTCTTCTTCTCCTCCTCCTCCTGCTCCATCTCTCTCTCCTTCTCTCTTCCCTTCTTTCTCTCCCTCGAAGCGCTTTCTTCCTTTGCTCGTACTCTTGACTGTATATATATATACACATCCGCTTTCCGTGGCATCATTCACTCGCGTGAAAGAGGCGACGCTTATCGCTCCCTTCTCTCTCTATATACCTTTGCTCTGCTCCTCTCTCTCTCTCTCTCTCTTTCTCTCTCTCTCTCTCTTCTACTTTTCGTGTGTACATCGTATTGTACGTGTGTGTGTATATATATATATATATATATATATGCTCACATTTATTACGAAGCGCGCTTGCGTTCATCTCGAACGTGGCTTAACTTGAAAAGATTATTATGTGGCTTTAATGTGATTTCATTCGCTTAAGGATGCCTCATGGAGGAGAAGGACTTTGTACATATCGCGCGTGTGTAAGAAGCCCTGTGGTGTGGTTAAAGCGGCGAAATAAACGTTGCAAGGATCTTAATACGCAGATTATGCCGAGAGTTTCGTTTGTAATAATATGATATATATATACGTAGAGTACATATAACGAATTCGTTGTATATATATATATATATACCATCAACCGCGAGATGTCGTAATGAAAATGTTTTATAAATAATATACCCTTCGGCCGGCTTTATTTATATTTGACGTATATCGTAATTTTGTTTTGTATTCTATATATATTGAATAATGTATAGGATTACGTGGATCCTTTCAAAAATTTATAAATTAAATTTTTTGCTCTCTAACGATCATGTATACGTATATTCGCGTTTGCGTACGCGTCATAATGAATCGCGTATTCAGTTTTCCATAATATCGTTTATTGCGCAAGTAACATATATAGCGCACATTCTCATTAAGCTGAACATGTTTTTCCAAATTAAAATGAAAAACGTTATATTTTCATCTGTATACGCTGGCATGTGTATATATATATATGTGTGCGTACGTGTACACTGGCGGCAGATAAAAAAAACGAGAAAACACAACTTATATCACAATAAATCAATAACATCATGACTGCATTTAATTAAAATATGACCCTCTCAATACCCCTCGCATTAATTGCATTACTCCACACATCCATCACACATCTTCCTGCGTCCCATTGATTTTTCTCTCTCTCTCTCTCTCTCTTTCTCTCTCTCTCTCTCTCCCTGTCTCTCTTTCGGCCACATTCGCTCGGCGTTCGGTTGCATACACGTATGCTGCACACACACACACACACGCGCGTGAACACCAGCCACGCTAGTGTATATATATGTATATATATATATTACCGACCTCTTTCCCATTCCCTTACTTCTCTTTTCCTCCATTAGCATATTGTTTTCGCGGATTCGACGAAATATCACTGCGTGATGCTAATTTCGCGCCGTGCTTTTTCCCCTGGCGAGCGATCGCCACCCCCTCTTCTCCTCCTCACCCTCTGCCCGTCCCACGCTTGGCCTCGCGCCCTTGTTCCTCTTCCTCCTCTTCCTCCTCCTCCTTCTCCTCTTACCCCTTCGTGCCGACGCGCTCGACAGTTGGTCATTCGGAGTTAAATTAAAAACATAAATTTTAACCGGCAAACTACGAGCACTGCTACTGCTGCTGCTGCTTTCTCTCCATCTCTCTCTCACACTCACACACACACCCCCGCGTGAGCGCAATTCGCCTCACGCGGGTGAGAGAGAGAGAGAGAGAGAGTCGAGTAGCAGTCGATTCGACGCGCCGACACGGCGCTGTCACCGCGCGCTATCTATGCCCCTTTTACAGCCCAGAGATTATACTCGCGACCGCGTGCAAGCCCTGCGCAGGGCGAACCGCCGCTTAATATCGTCTGTCTCTCTCTCTCTCTCGTGCGCGTGGCTTTTCCGTGACCGACAAATCTACATATTTTCGTTATTAAGCGCCACCACCACCGTCGTTGAGATGATATCCGTGAACCTCGAGTTTCGTTTTATATACGTCGCCGTGGTGGACGAATGTTTTACGATTCGGATGGTATATACGTACATACACAGAAAGATAGACGCAGTAGGAGACCATTGAAAAAAAAATGGAGACAGGGTAAAAGCGGAGAGATCGGTATAAAGAGAGAGAGAGAGAAAGGGAGGGCAGAGTGGACGGGCAACTGATAAAATATTTCGTTGTACGTCGACGCGTTTTAATGCCGCGGTATATATACGTGGGCGCGAGGTTCATTGTGACGAAATAATTTATGTCATCGTTGTGAAATATATTTCGCGAATGTTGGGTAGAAGGGGAATTTATTTTACTGATTCCAATTCAATCGGAAAATTTGCTCGCCAGAATGCGGTGCCAAAAATGTTGATGGGAAATTGCTGGTATGTGCAAGTGAGAGAGGAAGAGAGAGAGAGAATGTGTTCGATGCAAATAAATTGCAAAAATTACGAAAATGGGAATTTTTGTTTAATTCGCTGATCGTGTAGAAATTAATGTTTAATATTTACCTTGTGTCCTCGCGACGATGCGCCTGCCGTGCCTGCAGGACACAATTCACCGATACACAACAAATACATTTATTTATTGTATATTTATAATGCGCGCAGGCATTTGCACATCGTATATATATAGTGTCATTACCGTTGCTTAAATAATCGTTACGGTACATTAAACATCAATAACATAATTTTCGCCTCGTACTTTAAATCCTTTATACACCGTATATTATGTACGTACAATGTATATCTATGTAGGCGAAAAAAACAGACGCGCATAGGGTATGTATACGTGTAATTTAGCGAAAATTCGAAATTATTTACCATGCTTAATGAGCCGTTGAAGTTTTAAACATAGCCCCCAACCGCTAAAGTCGGAAAGAGTAAACAGCTTTCAACTGAGAGTAGCTCGTATGATTACAGGTTTAAGAGCGGTGCCAACCACCTGACGGATTTCATCGGCGTAGAACCTAGCAAAAAGCGGAAGCGGCGCACCTCGTTCACACCCCAAGCCCTAGAGCTGCTTAACGCGCATTTCGACAGAAACACGCATCCTTCCGGTAAGTCAATTAATGCCAATTATCTCTCGCACGCTTCTTCATATTCGGCTTCTCTTTCTCTCTCGTTGATCTTTTTTTCACACAAATCTTGAGCACTCTTTTATATTTAAAATGCGTTTCGCACTTTTTAATGCGATTGCATTAACGCGTACTTTTTTTGCCTTTTTTCATAACGCATTTTTAAATTACAGAAGTTTTTTTCCAATCACGAGAACACTTCAAAAGCCGTGTTTTTCGTTTAATATACTCTTTACAATCAAGTGGTTATATATAACGTTCTATATATTTTTCGATCTAATATAATAAATTAAAATAATCAAGAATTTAATTAATTGCACGCGGGATTAACCTAATCTACTTTTAATGCGGCATTTAGCGAGAAATTAAAGTCCATAATTCTCGTTCGCAGGTAATGAGATTACAGCCCTGGCGCAGCAGCTTGGCTACGACCGCGAGGTCATTAGGATCTGGTTCTGCAACAAGAGGCAGGCCCTCAAGAATACCGTGAGGATGATGTCGAAGACGTGTACATCCTAAGATACAGTCGCCGAAGCAATCGCCGCATGGACTCGACCAATGTTCAACGTTCAAGGACAGAGCAGCAGTAGTAGCAGTAACGGCGGCGGTGGCGACGGCGGCAGCAGCAGCAACAGCGCAGCGCTTATCACTACCGCGGCGAACAATGCATTTCACGGGATGATGGGCGAGTGATGAGGAAGAAAGCGAAATCATGCGTTTTAGATTTGCCACATACACAAGAGAATAAGAAAGAGAAAGAGAGAGAGAAAGAGAGAGAGAGAGAGAGAGAGAGAGAGAGAGAAAATAAACACATACGACACTGTGAGAATTATTCTAGCTTTAAAGCTTCGTTGTGATCCGTCAAACGGACCGTTGAGATACGGAGACAGGAGCGTAAGAGAGAGAGCGAAAGTGCGAGATGAAAGAGAGAGAAAGAGAGCGACAGAATGAATGCGTATTATTATAAAACGATATATGATGAAAGTTCGTGGTCGAAGCAGCTTACACTGATGATTTGATCACACACACGCGCACACATACACATACAGATACACGAAGACATAAGTAACAAGCGTTTTTTCAGTGCTTTTCTTCGGTATGAACTTAAGTAACTTATGTAGGCTATACATTTTATTACCGATGTTCCGTTTATTTTCTATATAATATATACATAACTATTTTTATTGCATTATTTACAATTTATTTAGTATAATTTACCTATGTGATAGGTTTGTTAAGCATAAGATGTAGGATGTTTGTCGCTGGAAGTAAGCTATATATAGATAATTATATATATACTTGCGATTGTTTTGCGAAATTAAGAGAAATGTTTATTTTTAGAAATGAATTTCGTATTTTATAAGTGAACGAAGATTTTGCGTACTTAAGTGTAACTTTCGTGTCGGCAAACATCAGGAGGAGAGGAGGAGCCTTAATTTATTTATATCTATAATTATATTAACGTTCGGAAAAACACTGGAAAAAAAACAATATAGACATTTACGGCTTCGACCATGATTACAGGAAACTCATTACTTTGTAAGATACGCGTAACTACGTTAAATGGACTCACGTTGACGGTTTTTTCGAATTTAGTTCTAGCAGTTTTCGTCCAGCCTCAATCGTCGAGGTGAATTCGAACATAAATAAAAAAAAAAAGTAAATAAATAAAAATAAATAAATAATGACTGACACAGGTGGTACACAATCGAGCGATTTCTCAGATCCAGGCGGAAACAGGGTAAAGGAGACTGCTCGACTTGCACCACTGAGCATTGTGATCGCAAACGTATACGCGTGTATTATCTGTAAATAATTTTTACGTAAATAAGAGAGCTCCGAGCGAGAGAAAATAAGAAAATGATACGTTCTAAAAAATTTTACGAAAATATGTAGTTAAAATTAATTTATATCGTAATATTATTTGTAATATTGGCGAACGAAAAATGATAATGTGCATTAGAAATCAAAAGTCAAGACAAAATTTGTTACTATAATTGCACTGCTGCATTTGAAAAGAATATTAGAATAATACATATTAATGAAAATAAAATGTGCGATTGGAACGATCGGTATTCGTTTAACGTAGGTAACGAAACGATTTTTTCATTTTCGAATCCCCGGATAAATTTTTTTCTGCTACATATTTTTCCCCATAGTTGTAGTGGCATAAATCTCGAGTGGAAGAAAAATGGTGGTTTGACTTCTTGGTTTGATAATGCAGGAAATCGCTTTCAGGAAGAATAATAAACAGTTGAAGAAATCGATTATGCGTAGAAGATTACTGGAAAAAAAATGGGCGCTCGATTTTGCTGGACTCTCTATAGTGATTACGCACGAATATTTCTATAAGGAATGTTGACATTATTAAGGTATAAAATCAATTGCAATAACTCGTCTTTGAAAGTATACTTATGTACCGACAGGCTCCTTCAAATTTAACCCATAGGAACGAATATCGTTTTCATTTATGTAAGCCTATAAAAATCGTGTATTTGATCGAAAAAGTAATTAAATCTGATAATCAACTCATATAAAGTTATCGAGAAAAGTGTCTCTTGCGATATTTATCACTATGGAAATATACATATAAAATTAATAAATTCAAAGTAATTTAAAATTTTTTTACGCTAGTCATGTGTGTCTAACGATTATGCTCTTAGAGTTTCTAATAAATTAATTGTATTTTCCAATATGATCTGTTTTAATTTACTATTTTATGATATTTTAATAACTAGTTTGAATTCAGTCTACAATTAAATGTAGCTGTATCATTTAATTATTTTTTAATTGAAATTGATTCGATCTTATGTAGTTATACTTTTAATAGCTAAATACTGAACTCGTTAGACAGACAATGCGCAAAGTCTTTTATCTTGTTACATATAAGATTCTCTTAAATGAAAAATGTCTTCAGATTCCAATTATTCTATAGACATGAGAATCGCTTTTCACAATAATTGAATTATAATCCTTTCGGTTGGAACTCGATGTATTTTAAGAAACCAATTAATATAAATTCGTATGCCTTACTTAGTAAGTTTTTCCATTTGAATCTGTTGTTTGTTGACCAACGGAATGAGCTTCTTGTCGTTAAAAAAGCATAGTTTCAGCCTCCGAGCATAGCCTGTACAGAATACTTTAACGAGAATATACATAATTACACGATAATAGGCACTCATAAACGATAAAATCTATTCCAAACAATTATTACAGCTATAAAATAGCTAGAATGGAAAAAAGCGTGCATACAAAGAAAATTTACATGGTTAAAGGTTGACTATGGGATGGGCGACGATATTTTTAGGAATAACGTATCTTTAAGGAAAAAAAAACAAAACAATGATGATGAGCAAAGTGGTTTGTTCCTAAAAACTGTATTATAAAACGCGAGAGCGCACTCTGTGAGAGACGGGTCGAACGGAATATTCAAAATTCAAAATTTATATCTCGATAAAGACGCGTCGGCGAGACGTCATAGTATGTTATGTCCTTTTTGATAAAAAGTAAAAAAAAAAAAGTAAGCGAGCGGTCGAAAAAAACGTTTGTACAGAGATATTCCGGTTATTAAATTTTGTTATACGGTTGGCGAGAGGAATGGGACGAGAAGAGAGTACGCTAAGAGTGGAAGAGATAAAAAGACGAATAAAAGAAAAGAATCATGTATATTTTCTTCGTGAAAATTTCACATCTAAATAGGACATTGCAAAAGGAAAAATGAACTCTTAATGCTTAGGCTATATTAAGAGGGAAAAAAAGTAACGTGAGTTGTATTCGTGAGTGTCATATTTCTAAGGAAAACGCAGATCCACGGGCTAATGTTTCACAGCAGTTTCTGGCAGAAATGTCAGCGCTCCGCGCAAAAGCACCTTCGTTTCGACACACCCAAACGTCGATGCGCCGAAGTGGCTGCATCATTTTTGGATTGCCATTTAACTGTATAAAAATCTCTGTAGTACAAAGCCAATCTTATAAAAAAAAATTAAACTTACGGGCAGCAAACTCAAATACCTTTCGGCAACTTGGGAGGAAACTGCTCTCGAAACATTGCCCGGTGAAACCAAAGTTCCTACTACATTTTATAAAGTTACTCGACTGTAAAACTGGGATTGTAAATAAAGGAGAGACGCAAGTATTAAAATAATAGTATTTACAAATACAATCAGCAATTTCAAGGCTATTCGAAAATAAAAAAAAAAAGAAAAATATTTCATGGAACGTCAATCGATGGAAATCGCAGAGCAGCGCGCTTGAGAGATCACACGCATAATGTTCTAAGAGAGAAGAGAGCGATTGAGCACGCATCGGACGCTGCTCAAATCGCAAAAATTGTGTGTCTTGGATTGTCGCTCGTAGATCCATGAGTGGATTTCCTCTTTGAAAATAAAAAAAAAAACGATACATATAGTGACGAACTCATAAGTGCATGCATATGCGTCGTCAACGTTTTTATCGCAACTTTACACCCGAAAGAACGATAGCGAGACGAATAAGGAGAATAAGAGAATAGTCGATTGACCGTGAAACTACAGTAAACGTACATACACAGTCGGAAATTAAGCACATGAGTATACAACTAGAGACTAAGCGAGGCAGTAGCTTTAGATTGAATGTTAGCGCTTAGGCACGATGTAACATTACAACTACGTATTTAAAAAAAAAAAAACTGAAGGAAGGAAATTTAGACTGTAAGCGAATACCTGTGTAAAATCTAGTAGGTGTCCACAAGAATAAAATAAAAACATATATTGTGGTACAAATCAGAAATGAGCATTATTTATTTCTTAATACTTGTCATTACACTACCTATATAATTATATTTTTTTTTTTATTATTATCCTTATTCATTTTCATCTTTTTCCTTTTATTTTTATGTTAATATATGAATTTCTTTATCATATATACATTTATGATGAGTAAAATTTTCTTATATTAAAATTATATCAAAACATTAAGAGTAAAATACAGAATTAACAATAACATCGTATAAAAATACTATTCTTAAACTAACGATATTTAGTAGTATACCTCGAGTCATATAACAAATTTATATTACTTTCAGTTGCTAAAGATGTATAAAAAATATACACTGATAGTATCAAAAGTTTTTTTGCAAATAACAACTTAAAATAGATAAAGCAAAATACAACATTATATTTCGTTTCATCATTTTACGTTAAATTTATCTACGTGAATTGATTCTATTAACAATAAGAAGAATCATTAGAATTTCTCTACAGATGCGACCAATTCAAAGTCAGGTTTTACACCAGCCGCCACAACTTTCTTCACTCCTCCTGTGAATTCTATGACCAGGTAACACAAAATGCCGATGCATAAAATGCCCATTAGGATGTACAGCTTCAAATTTATACAGAGATATGGGCTGTAAGCGTATGTGATCACAGAACCAGTAGCTTCCCACAATTTGAAGTTGGAATAACCGGCTTCTTCTTTACCGGGGAATAAAATTCCGCTCAACGCTGAAACAATAATTTAAACATATTAAGGAATTATCATATATCATGGTAGGATGGTACAGGTAGAAATCTGAATTATCATCTAAAGGTTTGCATATACCGACAGATGATAATAAGGTACCGTGTGTCAGTAACTTATAACTCACCAAGTACGATACCGACTTCCGATATGGTAACCCATTAACATCGAGTGCTAATCAAAGCAAATATTGATTACGGATAATAGTTAATTCTAAACAATTAACATTTTTTTAATTGACTTAAATTCAAGATACATCAGAATTATTTAACACTAACGTTCGTTACAGCATAATATTTTTAAATGACGGAATAATTTTGGCACTTCCAATTACTAACCAATGCTATTATCCCACCAACCGACCATAAATAATTCTGATTTATCGCAAAAAAAAGAAGAAATAATTCTTAACGTTCCCAGCAATTTTGACGCTTATTGTGAGAACCAATTTGTGACAAACCTTCTAAGAAGGCAATCGAAACTTCTATAATTGGCATATTACGCTAACGCGACTACGCTCCATACATCTTTAACCGCGAATACGCGCACGTTTTCAAGTTTTAGCATTCAATTTCGCGTGGCATCTCCACGGCGACGCTTGAATTCCACACACACACTCGCGTACGCGGACATCAATATATATAGAACATGGAAGGACAATTCCGCGGAGACCGCGGAGTATAGAAGCATCTCCACGTCTCTCTTTCTCCCCACTCGCCCAGTTCATCAATCCCGGCAAAGTTTGCATTCCCGACGGTGCAGAATGCGCCAGGAATTCATACCGCGGCCGCACGCTGTGGCAACCATCCCTATCTCTATATCCTCCCCATATACCCCCCCCCCTCCCCCCACACACATACACATATGTGGACTTGTACGCGAGAGATAGAGAGAGAAAGATAGAGAAATATATAGATGCTGCTACTGCGGCTGCTACTACTGCTGCTGCTGCTATGCCCAACAGGTGTCTGATCAAATAACTTAATTGAATTTCAAATTTTATTCTGCAAAATAGAAGGCGATGAATGCTCGCGTGTATATTTCTGTCTGTTCATTAGATAATTCCAACTATTAAATATATACGTTCAATGGCCGAGTGCGTAAGTTTTACTAATCTCTGTGCTGTTATAGCGTGAATGAGCACGAGCGTATTGTCAAGAGCGTGACGGAGATGTAGGTTGAGGGGCAGACCGAAAATAGATATATAATTGTGTATTACACAATTACCAAGAGAGCAGTTGAGAACTGTTAAGGAAGTAGTGACGCGCGTAGTGTAAAAACTGATTTTAATCGATTAATTATATACTTAAATAGTAAATATAATCATTATTATACTCCGGTATTCTTATAGTGTATATGTTTAGATTGTTAAACTGATAAAAGTTGTTATTTTCTTTAAATATTGTCGTTTAAATTTTATACTGGAAACAAACAGTTATCTTTGTATTTACGTCACTTAACATAATTTTTCTCGATTTGTCAACGATTATTTATTTGAATATATTATAGTAAAAATAAATTTTCAAAGAATTTTAAAACTATTTGAAATTTTCAAACTCAAACTTGTACATCGTGAGATTCTTATATAATTGCAATATCTTCCTTGGTAACTTCGCATATTCCTATGATGTAAGCATATGAAATTTTATAATCCGTAATCAACTTAATTTTGATAAAAATTTAAAGTCTGCGAGAATACTTAATTTTCTAAATTGCACAGTATAATATCTCGCAAAAAATTTCGCACATACCTACGTTTAATTGCAGTCCGAGTATCTTCCATACCACTATATATATACGCGGTCAATTAAACGATCTCTCATACTGATTAGAGCATTAAAAATCAAATTATTCATGCAACGAAAATCGCACGTATATCGTACAAATCTCAATTCTTTTTTTTTCGTTCAAAATCCAATCCCTTTCAAACGAAGGACTTTACATCACTAAAGAGTTGTATTCCAATAAACTGCATTCACACTACACTCACACCTTCACCTATCACAAAAAAAAAACCTTCGCTTCTTCCCCGTATTTCTACCTTCAATACTTATCCATATTCAAAGATCCAATATCACGTCCCTCACATACACATACACATACGTTTTATATAATAAATAATCAACGTATTCTTTGAATTATTGCAAAAATATGCTCGACGTTTATACTTACCATTGACCTGGACAAGCCACACAGCATCGCAGACACCCCAGAGACCGCTAATAAGGAAAAATATCGTTCCCTGAGGCTGTGGCCTCCAAAACAGCAGGGTGACGAAGACGGCCATGTGAACAACGAAGGCGAATAACATGACAGGCACGCGGCCTGTAAGCTTGACCACCGAGCCCGTCATTGGCGCCGCAATAGCGTTCACCACACCGAAGCAGATCATCACATATCCTATGTTACTGATGCCCCAGGCACATGACACGAAAGCCTGTTTAACACATCAATTGCCATTGGTTTGATCATTCTGTGTACACTTAAGTTGTAAGTGTAGCTACTATACGATGACGCGCTGGTACATATGTATATGTATCACTACTATACGACCAACGACGACGATGGCTATAGCTCGAGCGATACGATAATTTTACGTAATAAAAAATTACCTGTTTTGACGCGTCGACAATGCGCAATGAGTTTGGATTTGCCAACGCTCGTTTTATTTTGCAATTCGATACAGTGAGGAACGTAAGAGTTACGCGTGTGTATAGGGATATTTTTTTCCACGTATAACCCGAGTGACGCGTCGGTATTTTGAAACTTCTGTTTTCCGCGCTTATGTACTTGTTATAGCGCATACGCCAAGTGTGCACCGTGGCGAGTGGCAGTTTTAAACGTTGAATTTGAATTGCGGATGTGCGCGAGTAACTCGTGCACCTGTGCGAATTACACGAGCGGCAAAGAGCTTTTAGTTTTTTTTTTTATGTACGCGCCAGAGTTAACGCTTGATTATTCGAAATAATCGTGGGAACGTTAAATATTAGTGAATATATATGTATATACATATTATAGCCGGTGTTAATCTACGAATTTATACAGAATAGATAAGATTTCGCGATAACGTTGATTAACGTTTCATTGAAAGTATAATATAAAGTCTACGGTCGAGTATATATGTTTATATGATGAATGATATACATCATGCGTTTATTACATGTAAGTAAACAAATGCACTTGCGGTGCAGACCTTGAGAAGGCATCGTTCGCGGTAACATGTACCTTCTCCGGTAGCGGTATATAGTGTCCTTCAAAATTTTTCCTTTATTCAATGTAATCCGCTTTTGGCAACCAGGAAATCTATATATATGTGTATATATTATATCGCGCGCTTAATCTATCTCTTTACATCTTATTGCGCGTATATCCTGAAAGTATTTGCACTTTATATATACACATCTATACAATGGTTACGTAATATAAGATTGTGAAATATCGCGAAATGACGGTATGGTATTAATATATTAATTACAAAATCACAGTCGATCTAGAAATTAACCAAGTGATTTATAACCGTCGAACAAATAAAATAATAAATTTTACTGTTCTCGAAAGAGCGTTGTGGCACGCGCGCGAGCAGAGATCAATTAATAATCAAATGAATGGCAATAGATTTAATTGCCCACTCCCGCTCTTTCTCTCTCTCTCTCTCTCTCTCTCTCTCTCTCTCTTCGCTTAAAAATAGCAAAGTACGTTCGTTCGTTCGCGTTCACGGCGCGCGCGCGATTGCAGAAAATTAATTATTTTATACGAAGCTCATTAGCGCGAATTGCACTTACAGCATTGTAATCAGCGAATAGAAATGCTTGTTCCGCGCCAATGAAAATGGTTATTGGTAGCATGAGCAGTTGACTTTTTTTCCCGAGCAATTTCAGCGTCACCGCTAAAAGCCTCAGGCCTGACTGTCCTGTTGCCGATCCCGTCCGTCCCCTGTCATACCTTTTTTCAGAAAATAATAAGAGTATAATTAGATTTGCCGCTGAATTAGATCTAATTGAAAGGTGGAAATATGTGTGTGAGATGGGAATAATGTTTAAACAAAATAAAATTATTTTGGAAAGGTTGCCTTATTGATAGAACAAAAAGTTTAAATTTATACAACTGCTTCTCTATGAGAAAAAATCACATGCAATTCTGTTTTATAAGCGTTATTGTAGTGATAAAAGTATATATACTTTTCAAATTGAACAATATTGTTCACTTTTCCAAATAAATACGGGACTTTTCAGTTATCTCCAGTGCATATATTGAAGTTCCATTTATTCAACTTTAAAATGCAGTAATATAATAATAATTATTTCAGGCGCATGGATCTATTTTAATGAATTTTTAACTCACATATATTGATTTATTTTGCTAATACTTTAATCTGGATTGCCATTATTCCAATATTCATCGTATATATTTTACGAAAACAATTTGCTTATAGCTTCTCATTTACATATTTACTGTGTATATTTTATTATTAAATAATATGGATCTCTTTCAACATCGATGTCGAGCAATATTCTGTTCTACGCACAAAAATTCATTTCACCTGTAAAATCAATTTTAGACCATTTACCAAAAATAATGATAAATTTACATACTTCCTATACGTAAAACTGAGAACGCAAAATACATGAATATTATAATAAAGAGGAAAATCCGTTTATACGGAGAAATAAAAAAACTTAAATAACTTTATTTCTACAAAGCAGCAGCGACAATACTGAATTTTTTAATTTAATACTTTAAGAGCATGAAACTATTCTTATATGTTTTATAACACTTCTTAAAGCAAAGATTCCAATAATTATATAAGAAAAAAGACAGCAATCACGATACAAAAGAGGATATAAATGAACTTAACGAAGTATTAAGCTCCTTAGACGCGATTTTGCCAGTATATAAAAAGACGATTCCGAGTTTGTGAAAGGCCAGGAGGCGGCGAAGGAAGAAGAGAGAAGGGTAAGGTGACGAGAATCGAGCACAAGGAAACTTGTTATAGAGTCGGTTTCCTGGATCGGAACTTCTGCCGTGTTCGCGCGTGTTATTGCGATCGATCGTTTCCGATTTGTCTTTTCTCTCTCTGGCTCTCTTGCACGAATAGTTCACCATTCTGGTCTCAATAGAGTGCAAATGAATACAGCACGAAGCGTCGTACAAGAAGACCAGAGAGAAATGACACGAGGTACAGCTGACGTATAGGATATACACTTATGTCTACATGTTATATACCTACGACACACATACATATATCCATATACACTTACCTCGATAGGGAGTCTACACCGAATGCAACTATCAGACAGGCGAGAAGCATGCAGCATAGATAAATGCCAGAAATCAGTTGGATTCTTTCAGCTGGTGGTGGCTCCAGGTTTGGATTCTCCATCGCTGAGGTGAGCCCGCAGAAATTCGCCCCGCAGATCTCGGCCACGAGGCTTGCGTTCACCGTGACGTTCAATGACGCTGCCGCGTTGTCTTCCATACCGTACGACAGAACTGTATACATACGTCAAGAGGGTGTTATATATATACACACATATATATGTGTGTGTTATGAGTTTACCAATGTGTCGATTGCATAGCATACCCTTTGTATCGGAATCCGAATGTCGAATGTGTCGTACTCGTGCAGGGAGATTTAATTTTTCCGCTTGTGTATAGCCAATAGTTGTGTACACGAGAGAGAAACGCGTTTTCTCCTCTTCTTTTTTTTTTTAATTTTCACGCACGTATATAGCGTTAATGTACACGAGCGCGTTCGGGATTTTCAGGATCGTGACGTTGTTTTGGCTTTTTCGCTCTAGCAAATGTAGCGAAAAAAAAATGTTACGAGCGGGTGGTTTTTTTCGGTAAATGGGGGTAGAGTGAAAGAAATATAATTACAAAATAAAATAAAAAAAAAGAGAGACAAACGTAAATTTCAAGCAAATATAACACGCGACATAAGCACGCGTTTGAGTGGTCGCTTGCTGAACCAAGAACGAATGAATTTTACAGAGCGGATATTTTATTCATATAAAGCTGATATACCCGTAAATAAAACCTGAGCTGCGCCGAGGAAAGTCCTTATTTATTTTTTAGAGCTGGAAATATTGTTTGGAAAGGTAAGGCCGTTTCTGAGAGTAGATTTTACTTTTGCTTAAATTTTATTTTTAAGTTTTCTTAATGCTGAGTAATGTTTTCACGTATATTTTGCTTTCAAGTTTTCATAATTATAAATTCTATTCTATAAGTTTAAGTAACTGTGTACCTATTTACGTTATACAAATATCAGAAAATATATATGTTTGCCGAAACGCCTTGGTTGCTTGTTTAAAAACATTTTTCTAAAATGAAAAATAACGTAATTTAAAAATTTGAACGTATTGTTTTACAAGTCAAAAAATGAACACATACGAATATGAGGTATATAGTTTTTCATTTTTTTACTTATTATTAATTCGTTATGCTCTATATATATATCTTCTTAAATTGATGCGAAATAGAATTTATTTCCTATATTCTATAGCAAAAAAATCAATTTCATTTACAAACACTGTGTTTGAATTAATGTTCTACTAGAGTCAACGTATTTTTTTTTTTTTTTTCAAATGTATTTCAAGTAAAAAACGATGTATAACTTGTAATACAGTTAACCTGTAAGCTACAGGTCGGCCGATGTACAGCATCTCATCGAGACACTTTCATGACACATGCGCGAACAGTTTATCTTTATATATATATATACACGTCGCTCGTTAAACTGCACACGTCTGATATAATCCGTCCTCAACTTAGCCTATTAAACAAATTAAATTACGAATAATTAGGACTGTTTGAATGACTCTGAATGAACCCTTTAAACTCTTCTGTGGATGACTATTAACTCA
This sequence comes from Torymus texanus, assembly GCA_036873485.1. Lineage (NCBI taxonomy): Eukaryota > Metazoa > Arthropoda > Insecta > Hymenoptera > Torymidae > Torymus > Torymus texanus. Next base: position 8,653,828 of record JAYJLV010000027.1, on the reverse strand, counting down.
TTGCCAGGAGCGAATGGCCGTACGCGCGCTCCATAAAAGTGCGTAAAATGGGTCGCGAGTCTTTCTCTCTCGTTAAAGGACGAAGTAATTTTTTTCTTTACCGAAACGAAGTGAAAATTAATTACGTCGGAGAACATAATTTTTCCATTTCCTCGAGGAACTCAACGACTGCTCATCACAACAAAATAATGAAATCTTTCTTGGGAATGCGTTTATAGCACTTGATGAGGTTGTCGCTGGTTCCGCACCCCCCTGCCCCTTCGCGAATAGAGAACTCCATTCAACTTTCTTTTCTTTTTTTTACTGGAAATGAGGTATGAGTATCAAAACGAAATAAGCTTTTTATATTTTGTATAATATTCATTAAACTCGTTTTCGTGATGTGAATAAAAAGATGCTCTGAGTGAAGTTTAACCATTTTCTTAGACTTTAGGTTTTGACAGTATAGTTTATCGTATAAAAAATTGTTACACTACTATATTTTATTTTATTAAATTCATTTCGAATATTATGTATTCTTAAGAAGCAAATCAAACATTTATTTCTACATATAAATAAAATGTACAATGATATTTTTATATTGCCTTGAAAGGCTTTTCATTTATCTTCATATTTATTTTAGTTAGAAAATATGGATTCAAAATAAGAGAATTTTTTCCCCAAAAATATTTGTTTTTTCACTAATCCGTTTCTCAAATCCTAAAAAACAATTCAATATTGAAGTGAACAAAAATTGAAAGCTTCACGTTTAAGTTTTTTCAGCGAATTTTTCGCAGAGGCCGCGTTCATTGTAGTAAAGACGTTTTCAATGCCCATTTTCCGAGACAGCGATGCACTGAAAAGTTAGCAATGATTTATGCCGACATTAAAATGCCAGATGGTTCAATCTCCTGACAATTTGATCTGTTATAGAGCTCAAAGGTTTCATAAACTTCCAGACTGGATACTGTGATACTTTGTAACTTCGTAAACTCAAAAATTCAAACGAAATATTCAAGCACGAACACGCGGAAATACATTTCCTTTTTTAAACTATATTACCCAAGCCACATTTTCCAAGGACAATAATTTCCAATTAAAAGAAATTTTATGAATCTGCTGTGATGACACTGTAAATAGCATTTATTAAAACCTATCACCGCCACATGGTCAGCGTCGCTCGGAAGTAGGAAATTAATATCACCCAACAAGTTTCGTAATTAATTTTCTCCGCGCTTTCCCCCCAAAAAAAAGAAAATTCAAAACCCAAACGCATCCCCTCAAACTTTAATTACCGCATCAGTTATATTCGCTTTAAAGTTATACCCGGCCAGTTGAAAAAGACATGCGGCTGCTGTTTCCGTCGCCGTGCGTTCGTCAAATATTGATAGGAAGCTTTCTGCAACAGCGCGGAGTCGACGTGCCCCAACGACGACGACGTATATCCACTCATACACATTTAAGCGTTACGCATAGTACGCTGCGTATATATACAGCAAAACTGACGGTCACGCACGCGATCGTCCAATTGCATCTTTTGAGCGGGTTGCAGTAGCCCGTTCCTGTTTTAGAAGTCTATGTGTATTTATCACCTTATTCGTATTGTTATGGTGCGTCTATGTGGAATCTATATAGACACGATTCGGTATCTTTTTGCATAGAACTGGAGGAACGTGGAATTATTCGAGATCGCACGATTATATAGAGCATCGCGAAAAAGTTTTGCGGTGTCGCTGATTTGTAGATCCGAATGGTGCGCATAAGCGATTATACCGCGCCTAATGCAAAAGCATTATCGCTTTTTCAATATATAGAGCGAGAAGGAAATAAAGAGAAAGAGGAAAACTGAGATAGCAGGTTTTTACGTGGAAATGTAGTGGATATGGAGTATATGTTCGATATATAGAGATGGCGTCGCGGATGTGTACACACAGAAAAAGAAATCTTTATTTAAAGGAATGTCATTAATTATTAACGAATCGACATTTGGATATAGACAAACGAATATTTCTTAATAGTTAAAGAAATTCATTAACAATTAAGAAACCACTCGTTTAACATTGGTTCTTATATTAAAGCCGTGGTTCCTTAACTATTAAGACACATTCTTTAGTCTGCACAAAATAATATTCCTTAACTATTGAACATATGAATTTGACATGAGAAAACGGGTTATTTGTATTATAGCACAAGAATTGAATACTGTAAATAATTTCTTAATAATAATTGAATTTGCGTTCATCACAAGTACTACTCGCGTGTAGTATTTAAAAGCACAATCCGTTAATTGTAATGATATTTTTTTCTCTATGTATACGAAATTTTTGGGATATTATTCGTCGAATTGTAAAATTTTTAAAATTTGATGTATCTCACTGTTTGCGCTCTATATGTGTTCATGACGTCATTTTTGGCCTATTTTGATTTTAATTAAAACATTCGGATTGCGCGTGTGTGTGTGTATATATATAAATATATTATGTATTTGTAATGTTTTCTCGCAAAAGCAATACACTTTTATTTTATATCATAAAGCAACGCACAGTTTCATAAAGTCAAATTAATTTCACCAGCGTGTATGTACCAAATTAAATTAGGGATTTTATATAAAAGTAATTGAATTGAATATTTCATTTCTCATCTTATTCTTCTCATCGTATAAAATTTATAGTACTGCCAATTTCATCGAAAACGAATTTTCTGAACTGGAAATCCACTGTAAAACACGTTGTTATTATAAGTCGTATATACGCAGTATAAACATACGTTTATCGTTCAATCAACCGATAAATGACAAACAAAAATTCGAATATACCCACAGCCGAAATTAGGTCGCGTATAATAGTTACGTTCACTCGACTAACGATCAGGTTTTTTTTTTGCCCATCTGTTCCAACGTGGGCGGTACATGGTAAATAGATTTTGGCCTCACGCTCTTTTTCTTCCCCCTCTTCTTCGATTCTATCCTTCTTCTCTGTGGTTTTTTTCGCGTCGCTTCGTGCGCTCGGTCCATTACCGATTTCTTCGTTGCGTCGCTCCACGTTGGCTCTAGTCAATAAACTTCGCGACCTTCATTTGCATTCGGATAAAAAAGAGCGGCGCACACGAGCACAATGCGCTGACGACCGCAATTGTCCTGCTCTCTCTCTACCAGGTGGAGATTATAACTTTGAGACTCACCGAGCGTTCACTATGCGGCTCTGAAAATCGCACACGGGGCCCATTGTCTAGCTACGTGCACGTATACATACTACGAGAACGAGTATAACCGCGAGGTCGTTGCATAGCGGTTTTATGAACTCTTCTAGTTCTTTGGAAATCGAAATTCGTTATCTCTCCTTGACATTTTTCGGGCGTCCCGGTGGATTTGTGCGATTTCATGGTTATATGGTGAAAAGGACGACGCGTTTGTACGTCCGAAAATTGACCCTCACCCTCGTTTGGGCTCCAAAGAGCTTTCGATACGCTTGAGAAGTTTTAATACGAGATAAGTGCGCGCGCGAGAATAAAGTCTACTTTTTATACGGAATCTCCGTTTTTTTTTTTTTTTTTTTTTAGAAAGCTCGTATGTATATTTAATCTTGTTATATTTTGGTGCTGCGACCTCTTTAATGGCATTTTGTTATTTAAAATATACTTTGCCGAGTGAAGAGTAATTTAACTAATGCGTCTTTGACGTACAGCTGTGAGAAGAAAAGAACGCGGGGTTACCATTAATCTTTCCATAGCAACGCAGTGTAATATGACGCCAAGAAAATTTCATTGTTTTTTTTTAGAAAATGCGAAAAAAATAATGAATGACTTTTTACAAATCACGCGCGTTTTATGTATGCGCAATTTTCTTTTTCTTTCTTATGAATTACCATTATTCATAATTTGTACAGTTATTCGATCATCAAATCTCATAATTATAACCGTAAACAATAGCTAATGGAAATGATTTACGACAGATTTTTTTTTCCCATAATTCCATTTATTATACACGCAGCCATCGTCACTACACGGCAATCGTCGTCCTATTAAATCTACGAGGAAGATTTCGACGAAGGTCACAGCCGCTGGGAGACACACTTTCGGTTTTCTAATCAACGAGTCCAACAAACCGTATGATGAAACTCAAACTGAGAGAGAATGAGACAGAGAAAGAGAGACATATGCTACACGTATATAACAAACTCACCTGCCGAGGAGATGAGATTTCCCCAGACCTGTGCCATCTGGAAGAACATGAAGAATAGCCCGAAAAACCGTGTGACCAATACATCAGCACCTAGATCAGATATACTGGCGTACGCTTCGGACACAACAGTGAGGTACGTGCACTTAGCGCACCATAAAGGACCACCACCGAGGCCAACCGCGAGTCCAGCCGGTATCATGGTGTAGAATCGTGGATAGAATTGGGCTGCTATGAAGGGCATGTAGGCAGCGAACGTCAGCGCGATTGTCCACTTGCAGCCCAGCCAGCTGCAACACAGTTCGTTATTATCACGCATTGATTGCCACATAGTCTCTACGTATATGTACCAGCATACATATATATATATATATATATACTTGTAGATGTATGTACAGAAATTGCAAGCGCTCTTGTTTCACAGCGACGCACGTGCACGCGTGGATGTATAGGGAGGGAAACGAGAGAACGAAACATACGTGCAGAGAGAGAGAGAGAGAGTAGAGAGTGCATATGTGGCGAGAGGTAATACGCGTACGTTTCCAAAGCCTTTATTCTCTCTCGGACAATGTCGGTCCATTACGAATGCCGTGGATGATGGCTGTAATGTGAATTTTTGACCAAAGTTTGGGAAGTTTATCTCGCTTTTGTTAGATATTTCGTTGTATGTGGTTAGCCGAATAATTGATGCACCGGCCGCTGTGTAAAATAAGGGTGCTTTGTTTATAAACATCCCAAGCACGCGCTAGATTATTGTTTTCAATAATAATGCGTTATATATTGGTATATAGAAGCGCGAGGTCGAATTACAGTTAACGATGATAAACCGAGTATACCGTAATCTTTATACTATAGAACTGCACTTTTTATCCCCAGAATTTTGAATGCGTTTCGAGGACGACAATCGAGGAAACTGAAATCACGTGTATGAAAAGCAATAAAATGCTCTTCTGTGCGTTTCCGCCAGGGCCACACTTTTTTCGAAGAGCTACTCTGCCTTTCAGGCCGTTAACGAGAGGCCGTGGTAGAGTCTCTCGCCACTCATCGATCAGCTGAGAGTTACGCGCCCGCGCGGGCACGAGAACACATTACATCGACTTTAACGCAATTACTCCAGGCGCGTGAAGTACTTTTTTTTATTATTATGAGCGGTGAAAGGAAGCGATTACTTTTTATTATTAGACTTTCACATTTATTTTTTCTTTCCTCCTTCTCTTGTTGGATTGAGAGAGCGCACCACTAAACGGTCCGCCCACGCACACACATACACTCTTTTTCTCTTTCTCTCTATGTCTCTCGAGTCCGTCTCGGCTTCGTAATTACGTTAAGGGGGGACAACGTTGACCGGCATAAGTATTAAACACGGAAAAAGTTACATCCATGATTATCACGATATTTATTTTATCGCCATTGAAAAAGGGAATTCTCTGGCCGTTTAGAAAAAATCCTGGAGATTAGTTTCGTCCACTATAAAGAGCCATTTGTCACACGTTATATACACCGGAAACGTTGTATTTCATGACTTGAACGAAATACGACTTAGTGCGGGTCGGCAAATTAAAAAAGGGGTTCGGTAGATTGCGGTTGAATTGAAACCTATACTTCGAGTGTAGTGTCGACAGTAATGAAAAGGGTTCTCTTATCACGATATAGTAAATAAATGATAATTATATATAAATGGTTTGATACAGAATATATTATGTGCGTAATGTAATCTTATTAGATGTTGTACATTGTTGACTAAAAGATAATTCATTAGAGAAATTCTTTAAATTCGTTTTCATATATTTTATATCAAGTATTATTAATTAATTTTGTTATTCAAATAATTTTATTTTATTTTCTCATACCAGCCGTTATGTTATAAATAATATTATTTTAAATAACTTTTCTCTAAAATTCATTATGATCAAATAAAAAGAGGTAATAATAAAAATATTAAAATCAATTACATTTAAAATCAGAATATGTAAAAAATTTGAATTTTTCCAACTCAATAGACATAGATATAATTAAATTTTATTAAAATTCTATAAAAGTATTGAAAATTAATTTTTTTTGCAGAAAGCTTTATACTTTTTTCTAAAAACGTCATTTTTACGCAAAAATTTGTTGTGTATTATTTCGAATTAAAAAATTTTTTCGCACAATAATGTAATCAGAGTCTATCATAGTTACCAAGAAAATAGCTTTCATAATTATTAATCGAATGAATATGAAATATGGATATACTTAAACCATCAATCCTATAATAATCGATAGTTAGTTTCGTGTTTGATTACACTTTGTACGAGAAATAAGATAAAACTGACCTGATAATAAACGATCTAAACAAATATCAATTTATCAATTAATAGGTCTACACATTTACAAGTACTTCGTTATGTCGTAAACTTTTAGTTTACTAACATGAATCTTCTTGTACGAGGTAGCAAAATTTAGTTTGAGTTTAGTGACTCCGTTTAATAGGTTCTCATTCAGCGAAAACAATCGATAGCTATTCTTCACAAAGTCAGTTCAATTAGTGCGAACAAGCTAGTTACAATACGTTATTAATTTTTTCGAAAAAAAGTGTATACAAAGATTAAAACTAGTATCCCCCGTTATGCAAAAACTTCGTTTTTCCATTATAGGCACGACCAAA
>JAYJLV010000027.1:8617533-8646928 GCA_036873485.1 Torymus texanus | reverse complement strand
AGAGAGAGAGAGAGAGAGAGAGAGAGAGAGAGAGAGAGAGAGAGAGAGAGAGAGAGAGAGAGAGAGAGAGAGCAACGGCAGCAGCAGTAGAAACTCGCCGCCTGGGAAATCACGGCGACACGCTAGGCGCGCGAGCTCTTTCCCTGTCATTAAGGCAATCGCGGAGAATAGCACGGCCGCCACGAATCGCACAATGGTTATATATATATATATATATATACACACACACACACACACACACACACACACACACACACACGTGCGTGCGAAAGGGAAGCGAGAACGTAGCTGATCGAGGATATATATATATTTATATATATACCGAACCCTCGAGCTTATAAGCTCTCATTAACGGGAGTGAGGATGCATTAAGTACTTATTCATGCAGAGAGGTTGCGTAAAGTGCAGTATAGCTGGGAAGGATATACGTATAGATATACCGTACACATGCCACAACACTGATATGTAGCTGGACGAGGAAGCTCGTTATAAGGGTATACGTACTGTACTGATGAGCGGAGAGTCGTCTCGAAGGTATTAAGGCGAGAAAGTTGTTCATGCTGTAGTTGAATAAACTTCTACCATCTTACCGCCTCCCTACTGGTACAGCAGCAGTAGGATCATCATCGTGGCTACTTGACCTCTTTTCTATATACTTACTCTGTTCCTGGAGAATTTTGTCGCGAATAGGAGAGTCTCCGAGGTTCCGGTAGAACGCTGGAATGTGTAAACTGAGGAATTAACAGCTGGCATGGGAATGTGGACGATCGATATAATTCACCGGTAATTGAAATGGCCGGAAGGAAGGAGGAAGGGAAGTACGATTTCGAGGACAATGTAATCAGGCGCGTTTTTCAACGATACATATATGTATAGGTAGAGTTAAAATTGGAGAGGGATTAACTTTGGTAATGAGTTGAAGATATTTTATAGTTAATGTGTTAATTAAATAGAAAAAGTTTTAATCAATATAAATATTAATAATAGTTGAAGTATCAATGTTGACGAATAAAAATGCTAGAAAAATTAGTATAAAATTATTAAGTAAAAGCAAAATATTATTCTTAGCTGTAGAATTAGCGAAAAAATAGGTATAATTAATGGTTAACATTTCTACCAGTATATCAATCATGATAATTAAAGCGTCGCAGGATCAAGCTGCGTAAGGAAATTCAGATAAGATTTTTTAAGAAAGGTGACGAGTTTATATTCGCGCTCGAGTCGCTCGCTGATTTATAAAGTAGAGAAAGGTAGTATGTATATGTCGAGGCTTGAAATTAATGTTAGCGTCGTTAAAACGCGCCGTCGGTCTGTCTGAAACAATTTCCAACTTCAAGGATTTCGACGGATATGTATAGAGTGAATCAAATGAACCGGAATGTAGCTCGCGCGCTCACATATGCTTCTAATTAGTAGAATCAGACGAGTTGTGTCAGACGTATACGTACAACATCCGCATAGAGTTTATATATATGACTGTTCCACTTTGTTGAGCAATTTCGAATTGTTTTGGTATGTTTTTATATAACCATTCCTATCTCTTAACTCTTCAGACATTTAAATGCACTGAAATACCATTTCAGTGAATTTAATTTTAAATTATAAATAGTTCCAAGTGAAATTAAACCGAGCCTACAATTTCATTCGTATACTATAAAAAAAATATCGGATTAAGAACCGACACTATATTATTATAATCCAGGGTTTATTAAGACGTCACGCGGCAATGAAGACTACCAAGCCTATGCATTCGTTGGCATTGAGTCAGGGCCGTGCGATAGGTGCTTATTACGCGTACCCCCACCAAGATATGTTATGATGCAACAGCACACTGTTTGCACATTTGCGTTGCTACGTAATTAACCGACGAGCTACGTTTCCTTCGGCCGCCAGAAGAAATGACCCCGACGCATTCGGAAAGATGTGTAATTTCGAATTAAAGATCGCGTTTTAGCGCGTGGGTGTATTTCAGGCGATAATTCGTAGCTCGTGCAAGACACGCGAACGAATTATTTAAGGCGTACCGTCCGATTAAGTAATTATCCACATGCTAATATATTGATCACCTACCTCTATTTTTCTTTCTCTCTCTCTTTCTCCGCCCTCGCTTTAAGCCGAATCTTACAATTACAGTGGTTTTACACTGCGAGATGTGATTGAGTATAAGACGTGTGTTGTTTCGGTAGCTTTTAGCGTGATTGAGAATTTCGTTTTGTTAACATTTGCACTTTTTTCTAATTGCCAAGCCAATAATCAATTAAAATCAATATACACACGTGTATATATGCATGAAAATATTGGGTCGGAATTTTCCTCCCATATACATTTTGTGAAAGTTATCCGCAAACCATAAACGAGTATTTTTTCCAGAACTTAACGCGATGCATACTTAAAATGTTATAAATCATTGATAATTTTGCCAAAGTGATATTCGCGCCGTTAACGACACGCGCGTTTCAAGCACGTATAATGTACATACACACGCGTGTATATATATACAATGCGGCACGTGGTGGTGCGCAGCGTGTATTTCATGCAGTTATGTTGATAAAATGCGCATTCATAAAGTAAAGAAAATAGCTGGCGCGTGCGCGCATACGCGTGCTTCTCTCTCACACACACGCGATCCATATACGAATTTCAAATATATATATCTGAATACGCGAAAGCTGAACCTCAATGGGAACCTTGCAGGCCACTCTAAACAGCAAAAAGTTTTTACTCCAAGGTAGGACTTACTTTCTCTCTCTCTCTCTCTCTCTCTGTCGGTATATAGGATGTAGACAGAAATCCGTGCCACTCGACGCTACGCTCGCGCGGGCGCTGCCGACAACGAGCTTAATTCAACAGGTGCTGGCGTATATCCCCCCTTTTCCACCCCCTTGTATGTATACCGCGTGAGCGCGCGCGTGCGTCGAAAAATACCATATTTGCCCATATTTAAAAAAAAAGAGCTCTAAAGTGTCGGTTGGTATATAATGTGTGTATATATATATATATGTATAATGTGCGAGGGAGAACTGGAAGAGAGTGAGAAAGCTTTTTTTTATGTTAATTCTCATCGTTATGCATGCTCGCCATCTCTGATGACTCGATTGCAATTCATATGAGCTGCAGCAAACAAGATTTGAATGTTCGATGTTCATTTAAATGAATGCCTCGGCAGCCGCGTGTTTTTACATAGTCATTGACACAGAGGAGGGAGAGGGCGGATCCCGTTAGACAGAAGGGAGGTAGAGTTTTTGGCACAACGAAACTTTTTTTTTTTTAACTCGAGAACAGCCCCCGCGGATGTGCGTTCGAAAATTAAAGCTGACCTAAAATGCCAGACGCGCAATTTGTGCGCGCGCGCGCGCGCGCATCGGTTTCGTAATTATACCATTTGAATTTCAAAAACATTCTCTCTCGTTGAGGCTGTTACCGACTGTATACGTAAAGTTACAAAAGTAATGTAATTAAAGCTGGCAAAATTTTAATCGAATCTTGATTCAACCGTTTGCAGTCGTTATACCAGCGCGTTTGTTCGTTATATACATTTGATTTTTAGATATGCTTTTGAGTGAAGCTAATTTTCTTTTTCGAAATTTTAACTACCGCTATTATACGAACTTGGAAAATTTCCATCATTAAAAACCATTTTTATTCTCTCCATTTCAGTTGAGTAATACTTAAGTGAGATGAGCCTTGAGTAATCGGCTATGAAAAGTTCAGATGGAATTATAATTCTCCCCTAAAAGTATCGGCAACTTTATCCCTCCCCATAATTGACCCATACAAACTAATTTTGAAGGTCGACTCGCGTTCTTAATAAACTTTTCTCTCGCCCCCTCCCCCCATATACCGTAACGAGCCTAAGAAACTTCTTCCCCAAGATACACACATACACATACCGCAGAAATTTAGCTCCGCTCACCGCATGTGTCGACACGCGTGCGGCTGAAAACTTTGACCGCACGGCATCTGCCTCTCGCACCCTCGAGCGTTAGGAGAATCTGACACCCGAAATTCTCTCTCTGCAAGTCCGAGAGAAAATATACATCTCTGATACCACCACTACCACTACCACAGTTATATAGGAAGAGAGCATATAACGATTTTATCTCTTCCTTTACCCTTGTATTACCATGAATTGATTAATCGATGCAGTCACCAAATGAGCGACAATAATTCAGAGGAATCCAATCGCGTATATACCATCCATGCGAATAACCATATCAATTGAACCCTTGGTTTGTCTATACCCGAATGCTCGCTTGCATATATACTCATACCTTGAACGCGCCACATACACGCGTCGTGGCCGATAGATAGCATTTCGACGATCGAGTATAGTCGCCGTACGTGTTTCCGTGAGGCTAAGCGAAGCGAGCTTAATTAACCGAGACCGGATGGTCGTAAGTGCTAGCCATCGATGAGATGAAATGACTACGCTCGCGCGCTCCTATGCTATCGCTCGATTTGCTCGTATAGAGCTTCGGGTACAACGACCGCGACGGGGGATGAACTTTCCGCGTCATTCTAATGTCAAGCCCTGCTGATTTGGTTTCGATTCCAGAGTTGTTATCGATGTATTTTTAATTGAAATAGAAGCTCATTGACGAGTATTCGTTTTAATTTTTTTTTTCTTTTTTTTTTTAATTAAAAAAGCTATTAGTAACCGTTTGTAAATATGTGTTTCTGTTGAATTGTAGGTAAAGGTAAATTGCTGGTAATACTGTTTATATAAGGGTGACTATGATTTTTATCATTAATCATTTCAATTTAATGTTGAATATAAACAATATTTCAAAAGCATTAGTCTTTAGACCATTGAAAAGTTTTCCATTTTTTATTTGATATTACGAAAATACACTCAGATTCATTAAAATGATAAATCTTGAGGTGGCTCAACCCGTAAAGAGGAATTTTCATAATTAATACGGGCACATGATCTACATACACCTTGATTAATTGTAGTCGACAGAACACTGAGACTCTGCCACTCATTTCGACAGTTGAAAACTTTCTATTATTTGCTCGTGGAAACAATGTTATACTCTGTACACTGCAAAAAAAGTTTCTTCGCTGGCCTCGAATGTATTTCCTATATACTCAAACACTTGTTCATTGTTTACAGCGTGTATAAAAGTATAAAATGTAAGCTTTTCACTGGTCTAAAGAGTTTTATGAAAAAGAAAATGGGTTTCAATTTTCCGGTTGAATTGTCCGCTTGTCATTACTGTAACAATGTATTTGTTACATTTCCAAGTAAAATATGTAATAAAATATAGGTAACAATACTTTTAGCGAAGTAAACAAGAGTTTTATTTTTATTGTTACAACAAAACTAGCTTTAATGACAAAATATATCGGTTATTATCTCCTTATTTAAAACTATTGTACTGCTGAACGTGCCCTATTGTTCTCAAGTATATTCTCCTTTTTCTCAGTATTTAAGATTCCTATCTGTAGTTGTTTAACACTGATGTTTACAATACGTTACATTTGAATTAAATTAAAACAATCAGTAAATTGACGCATGGCTACACCTCAATTGTGTTTGAATTTAATTTATCGAAAATTGCTTTAGTTCACCAGTCTTATGACCATATGTTTGTTTATAAATTACTGCATAACTTTGTCTCTCCACAATGTATTACGAAGTTATTTATGCATAAACAATCAACGTATAACTTACGCTGTCACCGTGAACTTCACTGTCCATTCAAACTTTGGATTTAACTCATCTATTGTTAGAATGTGAAGATTGCTTCACACACATACACACACTTCCAAGCAATATCTGAAACGTCAACTATGTTAATATTTTCATGCGTAGACTACGAGCTTTTTTTTTACTTTTAATTGAATTTATGTAAAAATTGACTGCATTTTAATTCAAGATTATTGTTTAGACTCCTTTTCATTATTTGTATCCTCCCAACATTAAATGAACAAAGGCCTATTATCCATCTACTATAAAATAAATAAATAAAATAAATGTTCTGAAGCCTAGTTTTAATATTAAATATCTTCAATTCGCTCGTAGTTTAGAAAAAAATGTTAAATATCGAAATTCCTTTAAGTAGATAACAGAAAAACTGAGCAACATTTTCGAACTATATACTCGAAGAGCTGTTTTCGATTTAGAACAAATTGCCGGCACACCTTTCCAGGCGTAAATTAAAAAGAAGGGCGAAAAAACGTGCCGAAGCACGATACCTTGAAAAGCTTTAAAGTGCCATTACCAAGGTTGCCGCTTGCGCGAGCCCGAGCACACCGAGTGAAAGCAATTTCGAGTAAGCCTAATAGGTTAATAATTGCTTGCGATGCGCTTCGAGCGCGCGGAACCTTGATTGCAAGCCATTGCGTACTACACTTCTTTCAATACATATATATACATACATTTCTACTATTTCCAACGATAAAAGAAGCATAAAAGAGTATATCAAAGAACTTGAATTTTCTTTTATCACAGAGAAAAAGAAGTGAACTAACGAAGACATTTTTTTTCATGAATGTTCGCAGGTTCCATAAGCAACATCGACGGCGCGGAGTATCACTGCAATAAAACAGCCGTTAGAAAAGTGATTAGTGGAGTCGTCGGCGCAGCGAGCTCCGTCACCTCCATACAAGTGGCCAATCTCCTACGGCTTTTTCGCATCCCTCAGGTTCGTGTCTCTTGGCTTTATCCTCCTTTTGATCGATTCCTCTCCTCTCGAATGACACCATTGTAATTAGGTGTTCTTGCTACGTCACTTTTTTTCTGACTCTACTCTCCGACGCCCATCGTCTCACAGCTCAGCTGACTGGCAGGAAAAAGTTAATTGATTCCCTTCGAAAAGAAGAATGTCGATATCTTTTTTACGCAGATAAAAGTTGAAGGCCGGGGGAAAAAAGAAACTTGATTCTGCAAAAAAATGTTCGACGAGAAACATTATCGATGAATAATTTATTTTGGGTAGGAAAAAGCTTAATCACTGACACTACTGACATTTTTCTTCTGGAGTTTCTATTTATTTTTGTTTTACGTTTTTGCTTATTACGTTGAAAATTAGATCAAGTTTCGTATTTATTAACGTAATTTTTCAATTTAATTTTAAATTCCAATTGCATATTAATTCAGGGCATCGCATTGTATATAATATTACAGTGACGTAAGAAGACTTTCATTCCGAGCTTTAATCACATTTTTAATTACCGAGAAGCGTTTTCTAATATTTCTGATATAATAAAAGAACGTTTCATAATTACTCAAAACTTTGATAATTATAAATCGAAAAATTTTATAATTACATTAATTTTATAATAATTTCATAAATAAAGTTTGTTTGCAATAAATACTTAAAAATAAACATATATGTATATAGAAAATCATATATATTTGGAAAAAATGGACAGGATATTCCGTTAGCTGGATATATAATTTTTTCAAAACCTGATCTGAGTAAAACAAATATTCGAACTGACAAGCGAATAATCCGAGGAGAGTCAGCATTGATGGGTTTGAACCAAACTGAACGTGTACGCGAGTAATGCTCGACATCAAAGTCACGTCAAAAATGCATCCACGTCGTTGTAGATTCTTTGAACGAAATTATTGAATAAACTGGGCGTATATATGTTGCAACAGTTGACATAAATCAAACATATATATATATATATATATATATATATTTTATGTATCACTCCTTTGAAAACTGAAAACTAGAGCAGTAACTTTCACCGCAACTGACATGTAAAACTATTTCCCAGATTTCCACAAAACAGTCATTATCTACGATTGCGCATTCAATAAATTAACAGCCATTCGAATTAATCTTACCCTCCTATCCCATAAAAAACAAAACACGAGAAACATCTACGCGCCGCCGTATATATACATCCAGTCGCGTCTACAAACCGTATAGATTTGAATAAAATTCAAATTCACGCGTTTGGAATACATTGCGAAGAGTAAGTGGCTGTTAGATATTTGGTATATAGCTGAGGAAGAATTCCTGCACCAGTTAATGCGAGACACGCGCGAAAAAGGCACTCACGCCTGCTGGAATTCGTTCTCCTATATATAAACCTATAGTCCTATACACACAACAAGAGCGAACGAAACGAGGACAGTCGCGCTGCGGATCGCGCGATTTATAATATTCCGCGAGGGTTTCGATTACTCCCAGGCCAGTTGATATATTGAGCGGCGGCGATTTCGTTTAAACGGCAGCGACCCGTGAGACTTTATTTTTGCGACGCGGGGACGCGCGCGCGCGCGCGAAGCATTGGCCTCAAACCATCGTGGCGTGAAATCACCTTACCTCCTCCACCTTCTATCTCACACATTGCAGACACACTCTTTCCCGCGCCTTCATCCCCTTTCCTCCTCTGACTCGTCGCCACCTACGCTTCCCACTTGCTTTCCCTTTATCTCTTTGCCTCACGTATATTCTCTCTCTCTCTCTCTCTCTCTTTCACTCCCTTTTGCACGCCGTTTGCCGCACTCTTTTTCATCTCACGCCTGCGCGTCGCAAGATTCTCTCCCGTAGTATAAGATTTCCTACCGACGCATATAATTTCTCTGTATATATAGTTGTAGCCTGTAGTATAGCAAAGTAAAGAAGTATATATACAAAGAGAAAGAATATGGATAAAGCGGCAAGTGTATATAGCGAAAGAAAAATGTGCTCGTGATCCTTGGCTGATTGCATAATTTAGTGCCGAGAGATTTTAAAGTTTGTTGATTAAACAGAAATGGAATATTTGCTAGGTGTAGGAGAGAAGAAAGAGAGGAAGAGAAAGAGAGAGAGAGAGTACATTTTATTAAGGTTACGTAATGGCCGTTAGCTCGGCGCGTGATATTTTACGGGTCGGAAATCTCGCGCGGCAATCAAATACCGTGCAGCTAGCTACTAGCGATATTCTCTCTTTTATTTGCCACCGCGTGGAAACGTATTCGCGCGCGGTGTACGCGCATAACTCGCGACGTTGCTTTACCACAACCACTACCGCTGAATTATCAAAGTTGGAGTGCGCATTATTTATACTGCGTAGCGTCGACTCGCTCGCTATATACCTTTGCACTCATATTTTCACGATCTCTTTTATAGACTTCTTTTTTTTTTCACGCTACGTTACTAATGACCAAGAGTATACACAACAGAGTGTAGAGCGCATACAAATACAATATATCCAATAGTTCAGATCCGCTGGCAATAATCGTTAAAAGTCCATTATTACACCGATAATCAGCCCCGTACGATTTCAGTTTCCACGGAACTGTTCATATAAGCTTGCGAGTGTAATTGATGCATACCATATAATGAGATTTTTCAACTACAAACCGCTAGCAAGAGAAAATGTATTCTAGAATTGACAATTTTTCATTTGCCAAGGGACCAAGCGGTCGCTTTAATTTTTAAAGACCTAATGGAATTAGCCAGACGCGAGTTACCGAGGCAATTACAATATTTATGATTTCTTTCCGTATATACTATATACATACTGTGCCTTGGGACAAAACAGTGGGCAGCTCAGAAAAAGCAACTTTTCCTGCAAATCCGGCATTTGAAATGGGGGGCTGCTGGCTTGGGAAGAAGAGGAAAAAGCCGCAACACAAAATCGAAATCCTCTTTGTTCTTCGCGTTGCTATATATGCTGACACTAACCGCTTCTGCCGCACTAATTCGAGATAAGCGCAAGACGTTGGCAGCGGTAGTATACCTTTGAAAAAGAATCGTCTTTATATACAATGGAATTTATTACGAAATAATTAATCCGCGTGCCTGAATTATTCGCGCTCGTGATTCGGTCGCTCGCTTCCACAAGAGATCATGTAAATGTATACCTTTGGGTAGATACTAGAGGTTTGCTCCAGGCGTAGGTGTCTATATAGTGTGTCACACTATATACTACGAGAGAATCTTCATCGACGATGCTCGCGCTGAGGTTGAACTCCCTTCTGAACCAAATGCATTCCTCTCACGTAAGTGAGCCTATTTGCATCGCCGACGAGAGTTTCGATCCGTAGCCTCACACTCCTATGCAATCACTCTTGAGAATCTGCCGGATGATGATTTCGCAAGATTCCGGGTGCAGCTGTATCGCACGAGCGATGCAATTCTCAGCATGAAACTTGAATGCAGCCACTTTCCTCACTCGCGTATATATGTATATATAGATATACTCATGCTGCTTATGCATTCGTGTGGGTGTTATACACGCTGGTTTTTTTTTTACTCCCCGCAGCGATGATAATTATTTACGTTAAGTGGATATGCTCGTGGCTGTGGAAAATGCGAAAACAGGTTTAAAGCCTAGGGATTTCGTTTTACTCGCGGGATGTATATATATGTATATACGTCGAACGCTTGCGCGAGCCTGGACTATAAAGTTTTTCCTTCATTTCCTTAGGTTAAATTCAATTTCGTTCTTTGATTTATTACCCAGCCGATGCTTTCAACTTTTATTTCTCTCGTCGTTAGGTTAAGGATATTTTTCTCTTATTATTACGCTTTATTAAATTATTTATTATCTCTTTGCGCGTTCTAAAATTATCATCCCGTTTATACGTTCGTGTTTTTTCGAAAGTTAATACTTTTCAGAAAATTAGTTTAGAAAAGGATATTGTTAAACTATTTGGGGAAGAACAACAGAATAACTATACGTGTAGTCCAGAAGTAAACGTTAGGTGAAACTAATTCGCGACTCTGCGGTGCAGCTAACTTTTGAAATTATGGTCTCGCGTGTATTGTGTCCAGTAGTTAAGGGATTAATGTACCGAGCGTTATTGGAAGCTCGCGCGAAGCTTGGCCGATCTTCGAAATTACGGTTTGGATGGGTGACCGCTGCGATGCTGACAGTGCGCCCCGTATAATGGCAAGCGGAAGGTGTGCGCTTTCGCAATAGGGAAAGGGGATATATTTCAGAGTCGTATACGCGCGTATGTGGAATGTCATGGGTATTCAGCGGTATTTCTTTTTTTACATGTGGAAATGTTTTATTGCAGTAGCTTTCGTAGAGTAGAAATTCATGTATGCGAAATGACCAAGAAAGTATAAAAAATAGATATAGTAAAACTGGTTAATTAACCGCTATGATGAAACGCTTTTCTGGCTCTTATTTTGTACCTATTTTATAAATTGACGTGGCAACAAAATATTTGCATTTAATTTATTTACTAATTTTATCTTATAGTAAAAAATATTAAAAAGTCATTTATTATACACGTTCTATGAACTATTCGGCAAAACTTTTATTCCTCCATTTGATTCCATCTCTTTAATTCCTCATGATGGTAACAAGTCTTATACTAGCTACTACCAGACTACATAAACTAATCAGCTTCGATAAGATGTAATCAAAATAATAAGGGAAAATCGTTCCATCGTGAACTAGAAATCGGATAAAAGGTATTTCCATTTTATGGCAAGTTTCTAATCCAGTTATTAGTTGGAAAATGTTTTGGATTTTCACCATAGGTTTAATGGTTAAAGTAGTACCTCGCCTCTACGTTGGATATAATTTTATGTATGCAATGTAAACTTAGCATTTCGGTATACGTAAACCATGTTGATAACACATAAAAATGCGTAAACAGATAATTCCAAAAGAAACAATCCCCAGCTGACGAGATTTTTAATGAGCGTTCGCCTAATTCCATATTCCAGCTTATTATTTCATCTCGCAAATTAATTCCATTGTTTTTCACCTCCTCTTAGCACACACACATTACCATCACATTATACGAAATCCTTTCCGAGAATACATATACACATATATACATGTAAATATATATACAGACGAGTCAAACGCGCGAGGTACTAGGATGGTGGAGGGGCCGGAAGAAAAATAACGAGCTTAGAAAAGAAAAAGCGAGCTACGCCGTTCCGGCCGTAGAAGGCAATTTCACCCTAACATCTCTACACCTGCTGTTTGCCGTCGCCGGAAAAGATTTACCCAATTGCTCGGGGCTATGCGCAGCAGCAATTGTTACCATAATCCTAGCGTAACAAGCACTGCTGTTGCTGCTACTACTGCTACTATACTGTTGTACTGCAAGATCGGGCATGCTTTTGTCTCGCGATACGTGAGCGCGCACACCGTTGTGGGAAATCCAAGATAAAGCTCAGTGTCAATAATTGTTATCTCAAATGTGCCTTTCATGGACGGATTTAGCGATTCAATTCGTTCACCTTATAGTTATAGCTTCCCTTTGGAGGACGAAAAAAAATTTTTCCTTGCCCCTTCTCCTGGAAAATCTACATTTTTTAATTACTTTGAAAACTTTTCGCACGGATTTCGATGCAAAGTAGCCCGCAGCATTGTTGATAAAATCGGCAACTACGTGAACGGAATTCTGATTATAGTTTTCTCCGAATATTTGCATTCTTTAGCCTCCACTCGTTATTGTAGAAGTTTCTCCTACTCGGCAAACTGGTTTCGAGACTCTCTGTAGGAAAGAATGCTCGTAATAGGCGCTTTCATTAATTCTTAATTAGAAGCGTGCTAGCTTTGAGCCACCATAACAAAAGAGCTCTACGCTTTCTCTACTTTAATTTTCTCGTCTTTTCCAAATGAATGTTCTGGTCCCCTACGCCTTTAAGCTTACGCAACCAAATCTATTCTTAATTATTTGTAACATTATTTTCAGCCAGAGGAGTTAAATCTATCTATTATATCATTTAATTAAAATATAATACCAACTCCAACCTTATACCTACCAAATTTAAAGTATCCGATATTTTACTACCTACATTAAGGATAATTCATACCAGCGCTATGGAATAATTGAGTGTCGAAATGTTTCTTAAACGACTGGTATTAACATTTTATTCACAGGCAATTAACGCGGCCCTTAAAAATCGTCCGGATTACTAGAAACCAACAGAGAGTAAACCCTGAGGCTCAGTGAGACCATCTCAACAACGAGAAGCATTAATAAAGTTTGTTGCGTCCTTGCTTCTCTTAGTTCGCGAAAGTGGCGAAGAGAGTATAGGTATCATCTGGCAGGGTCAGGATGTTAAAAGACGAAACGGAGAAACAAAAGAGCCGGAAGGCTTTTATTACGATTACCAGCCACGAAAACATAAAAGACGAATGCGCCCTTCCTTTTCGCCCATTGTTTGCAAAAAGGTATATATATATACACATAGTGAGAAGATACATCTTCAAACGTGAAGGAGTAAGAGTGCAAGTATACGGAGCGAGGAAAAGGAGGAAGAAGAAATTAATAACAAGCTCGCTCGCGCGACTCAACAAGTGCTTCGTTTTACGGTGCAGCACAGGAAATCCCGTTCCGAAGATGGGGGTGGGGGAGGAGAAGGGGAGCGAGAGGGAGATGTTTTAACGAGAGTGACCCCGTCGTATACACACAATCGCGCTCGCGGCAGACGGATAAACGAGTTGCGCGCGAGTTTTCATTCGGCTTGCAGACGTTTATTCCCCTCATTACCTTTCCTCGCGTGCCGGCAAGCTACTGCTTAGGTGGCGCGGTTCCAAACGACCCTATCCTCTCTTTCTCTCTGTCTCTCTCTTGGGCTTGTCAGGCGAAGCGAAGAAATAAGAAAGGAAGTACTGGGGCTATCCGTATAGATATACATACACACACACATACACATACGTACGTAAGCTATGGTGTGTCGCTCGAATGGAAAGACGCCATTATGCCGGGTGTGTTGTGTGCTTAAAGGGTCAATAAACGAAAGCTTTAGCTCAGTTACTCGCCCCCTCTGCGTCTTCCGCTACTATGGCTTCCGTATGCCGTAAGTTGCTGAGCCTGCGCGAGTATGTAGAGAAAGAGAGAAGTAGATAGGGAGGAGAAAAAAGGTTTCACTCGTCCCTCTTGGCAGACAAATGCGTACGGACCTCTAGTGAAATATATGTTTTCGGCATTATTCGCGGCATAATAAGACACACGAGCATACTCACACGCGCATATAGTACTAGGAAAAACGGAAAGACATAAAAGCCCCGAGGCAATCCATTTAATTTTTATGCCGGAGTTTCATTGAAAGTCTAAAGTGTATAGAGCAGCAGCAGCAGCAGCGGCGCGAGTCCTTAAAGTGAAAATAATGGCGCGGCTATATAATATTTACGACGCGTTTATTTGTCCTATAGCTTTGGTTGTTTATAGATTCACTTATGTGCTCTTATTTACTTAGTATATTTCGGAAGCTTTTGTCTCCGTTACCTCGCGCGCGCTAATGAATTGCAACAGTTAACAAAAGTATATATACGTATAGCCCTTTTGAAATTCGTAAATATACATTCTAAGAGATCTTTTATAGCCTTCCGACATTAATTACAGTCTGAATTTCAAACGCTTATATACACCGGTAATTTTCTCTCTCTTATTCTGCGCATTCCTGGACAATTTTCCATTCTAATTGATCGCAGACTTTCCTTTCAGGTCGAACAAACGAAATAAAAGAAATGAGGGGAACTCGAACGAGTAAACATAATACGCTCGGGAGGACTTAAAGTTTATTAGCGAAATATTCGTTCAGGCGCGGCGCTGCTTTCTACGGTAGTATATAGAAACGCATGAGTCGCGGTGAAATTCTGCTGCAGCAACGACGAGAATTTACCTCGAGCTCCTGTACTATGCGCGTCGCTAAGGGTGATAGAAAGAGAGAGAAAATGAAAGTGAAAGTGAGAGTGAGAGGGAGAAAGAGAGGAAAAGCTAAACGAATTTCATCTCGACCTCATCAATCAAAGCGAATACGAGCTTTAGGCATTTTTCCTTGTATACGCGCCTCTTATACCACGTGGGAATATATAGACTTCTCGAATATTGCTCCTCGTCCTATATCCACATACACGCGCGATTACGTTCGCGGTACGGTACGACGTCTTCCGTCTGCGTGATGCAACCGCTCTTCCCATGTCTCACTCTCTCCATCGTGCCTCCCTCCGACATGGTAAAAAGAAAAAGAAACGAAAGCTTGCTTGAGTCTCGTGATATAACACGTGTTACATAGCGCGTCTTACGCAAGGAAAAGAGAGTAAAAGAGAGGGAGAGTCTCATCGATCATATTCAATTGATCCGTATGGCAAATGAACTCTTACAGAGCCGTGATCGTCAAAGTAGATTATACGATATTCCTTCGCTTGGTAATTAATTGATGAGCGCGCCGGAATTGCGCTAATTAAAAATAGTAGAAGAAGAAGGAGAACTCATGAAAAAACTTCCTTAGACCCTTGAAGAGAAAAAGTAATTTCGCGCAACGGCCGGGCAACTATTCCCATTATCAGGGGCGTTCTTGAAAATTTTCATATGGACTTGCGCCTCGTCCTCGTTGTGGTGTAAACGAGTATATAAAGTAAAATTATGAAATCCCGACGGTAATATTATACAGCGGCTGCTTTAACTTAGAAGTAACCGTAGAGAGAGAGAGAGAGCAAGAGTAAGATAAAGAGTACTTCTTATCTCTAAGCAATTACACCAGGGCGTCGAGAGATCGAAGTGCCGGCAGCACTCGACTTTAATCGAGCATGATGATTAGAGGAGAGGCGATAGCAAATGTCATGTATATATATAACCCACTGCCGTAGTGTCGCACACTTTGCCCTCGAAATCTGTCCGGTTCTCGCGCGTGTGAGCGTGAGCAATCTGTACGGGTGATCTCTCGAAGGGAAAGTTTCTGGATCACGACAGACGCAAGGGTAGGAGAAAGAAGAAGTGTGTAATAAGGATGAGAAGGGACCAAGATTCTTTTTCTCTCTGCAAGGGAGAAAGAAATCACCATTAGTCGAGTTGCACTGTCCCGTGGGAGCATTGCTGCCACTGTCGTCTTTAAAAATAAAAGCGGGTGAAAGAGAATCCGTGACTTGCGAGTAAGTCTAATGTCGCAGAGTCGAATGAAGTGCACTAGCGTGTCACGTTATCCGTTCAATTTTATTGTTTACGGGAAATGTAACTGTATCTTGTTACTTTAATGTAAACTTGACGATGTATAGAGGCTTGCGTAACGTGTATAACAAGCGAAAAGCGAAGCTAAAGTATTAGATCTAATTTCTTAAGGAGAATTACGGTTGAATCCATATCAATTAAATAGAAGTTTCTCTACAATTGTTGTTGCAATTAAGAGTAAATGAAATGGTTTTCATGTACTTTCTCGCGTAACAATAATTACAATTTTTAATTTATTTGAAACAACGAAAAAGAAGGAGATTCCGTTGTTAATGAAGCACAAGGCAATAGGGAAGTTGATTAGCACGCTTGAAACTTTTTGTTTTTTTTATTTCTGCGAAATCACCTAAATATTAGAGTGCTTTTTTATTGGATTTAAAACCTTAAAAAGTAACAAGAACGAGCTGAGAAAGTAATTAAGATTGGAAAGAAGTTCGTTAAGTAAATATCCGTAAGGTTCTCTATCACTGAAAAGATTTCCACGATGTACGCTATCTCGCGTGGACAGGAATACTTAACAAAAAAGGACATTTAAGAAAAGAAAAGAAAAGATTCGCTCGAAAGTGTAAAGTCACTATTACGTTAACGCTTCCGTCGTCGTTTGGACTCTTTTTCCTCAATCGTCGAATGGAGCTTTTCTAAAGCTTACCCCTCAATTCCCAACAAATATTCCCTATACATAATATAACGTAAATTCTCGCACCGTATTGCGATTTATATCCAACAAAGATTACCGTATACTCAACAACAATATACCGCGCATAAAATATCATTCGACCGCAGCAATACCGGAAAAAGAACACACAAACGCGTGTATATATATATATATATATACCGTAATACATCCTGCATCGACGTATTATACCATTTTTGTAAAACTTCCACACGGCGCTCAG
Source organism: Torymus texanus (assembly GCA_036873485.1). Lineage (NCBI taxonomy): Eukaryota > Metazoa > Arthropoda > Insecta > Hymenoptera > Torymidae > Torymus > Torymus texanus. Next base: position 8,630,152 of record JAYJLV010000027.1, on the reverse strand, counting down.
CAATGCTATATAAGCGAACTATATACTACATAGGAGAAAACGCGGTGGTAACAGGTCGACCGAAAATCCCCGCGCAATTGCGCATTCGGTTACCAAGGCCAATCTCGTTGCTCGTTTCATGCAAACATGAATATACCGAGCGGCTAGCGGTGCAAACTCGACTGACGACTACACACAAACGCGTATATAGTATAGAGAAAAAGAGTGAAACGCATATATACGCGCGTGCTCGATGGCTATTAGTATACCGGATAAAGAAGTATAAGCTATAGGGGGGAGGAAAAAAAACGCAACGTAAACTAGACGTTGTCTAATGGAGCGTTTATAGCATAACTACACTTTAACAGCCAATGGCTAGCCTACTGACGCGAATACCTATATATGGAAATTCGATCGTACAGACGATCTGTACCTATAGCGACCCTTTCTTATACATATACATATATAGATATGTATGTGTGTATGTGTATGTGTAGGGTTCGCACGGGCGTATGGCGGCGTGTCGAAAACAGATGAGAATATACGTAATGCGCGTACCGTTGTTTAGTTCGGCGGGCGTTTAGGATTATTCCAAGCGCGTGAGCGTAGAGGGATGTGTAATCGAGGGAACCGAATGCGTTGGGAGGCGCGAGATTGTTCTCACATACATGTACGTTCTGAATTGTCATTGCCGTGTTCTCATTAGAAACTACATTGCGTATAAATTTAGATATATGTTCTACATTTATTTTCTATTAAAATCACGCGGTGTGTGTATGTGTGTATATATATGCTATAGTACGTAGCAATTGGTAAATATAGAAAGCCTCCTCTGTGAATTTGTTCGCTCTACCTGGAAAATAAAACACAGGGTGGGTTTCTCTTTGGGTAGGTACTTTGTGATTTGACAATCATGGAGGCATCGAAACCTTAAAATTTCTGGTTCGACAAGTTTCGCTATATTTGTAAAGCTTTGCCTTTGAAGTTGGTGCAGCTTTCTATTAGAATATATATCCCACGTTGCAGAGATTGGGGAAGAGCCGACATAAAAGCAAATTTTAACAGCAGGCATATCATCCTTTACATAAAAGACTTGTATATTTATGTTTTAGTAGTAAAAGAATAGATTTTTTTTTTTATATTTTTGCAAAAATTAACGAAAAATCACACGTCAAAGGACGGGAAATATTTTCCGAAAGGTAAAGTACGATATATGTATAGAGGATGTCAACGATTAATCAGACGTGAGTGGTGATTAGTGCGTCCTCCGGGTAATGATACTTCATTTCGATTCGAAACAGATTACTCTGACCTGTTTGGCGGTTGCAATCTTCCATCAGTGGTCGCTCACTTTGGAGCTGATACACCGTAATCGGCTCTAAAATGTGTGGAAATAAATTTAGATCAGAGCTTGATAATCACGCTCCTACCATGTGCTATATTTGTAATGGTACATATATTCTATTCGTTACACGCTTGTTCGGGCAAATGCGGTTAATTTGTTCATTTAAATGCATGTTTATTTATATATAAAAGGTTTATACTTCGTTTGGTTAATTTACTTGATTAAGTGATTGTGAACTGTAAATAAAATTAAACGTCATTTATATACTGCACATTTTTATCATAAAAAAATACCAGTTTATATACTTATACGAAGGAAAATCTTTCATTCGAATCAAACGTAACACTTTTTACCGAAAAGGATATTTACCTTAAATTACACATGAGAGTTCTCTTTACTTGACTCTGAAGGGAATTTTTTTGTACTCAAAATTTGTTTGACTGTGAAAGAATCCAGCTCAAATAAAGCAAATTAACAGACCTTGAGTAACAAAAGGAAAATTCGTTGGTAAAGTATTGCATCTGTAAATAATATTTAACATTTTTCTGGTAATTTTATAAATGTTAATAATTTTGTTTTAAATTGCATTGATAAGTATAATATAGTTGATACTGTTATAATAAGTTTTTATACTCTTATGAAAATACAGCAAAAGAAACGATATTCGAAGATTTTTCTCGTAATGTAGCCATATTGAATGTACTTTACATGGAAACTCTTTTAACTTGTTGAAAACTTTAAAATTTCAGATTCAAAAGACTGCAGCCTTTTACAAGTTACAGGAAATAAGATTTAAAAAAAGAATTATAAATCATTATAAATTCAGAAAAGTTTCAGTATCATTATTTAAAGCTTCAGTTTATTTGCATGCTTTAGTTTCTGTTCAAAGGATTAGATATCCAATCAGCGAAAAAATACAACTTTGGCATTAAAACAAAATCATTTCAAAACAAACCCAACTATCTTTTACCCAAATTATACATTTTTTTTTTCATAAAACATCAATCATACAACTCAAATTTGAATCATAAGCATCACATATCTTTATTCAACAATGAAACAACCTCGAAAATACGTCTCAGATTGTAATCGCATCGATCAGAACCAGCATTAGAGCCCGTAACACTCATCTCCCCTCTCGGCGCATAGCGTTAAACTTATGAAATCGATGGCACTTTATCCGCTTCGAAGTGCACGCGGACGCTCGCGTATATACAACCCCTCTCACAACGCTGGGCACTATGTATATACATCTATACCTATATACTATATAGACAACAACGCGCATGGGGCGCGTCCAGCTGCGGCGGCTAGCCGGGGAATTCCCTGTATCGATTTGGTCAAAGCCTCGCTTTAATCCAGCTAATCGATTATTCAAGTACCCCAGCCGCTGATCCAAGGATCCTATGAACACGCGGCGGTAGGTTGCACAGACAAGCCTATCCTCTCTGGATACCGTTTGATCGCTCCATTTGCCGGACACTACACGCGCGCGATACCACCGCTCACATCGGCATTTGTCAGACGTATCTATAGATGTATATATGTGAGCTTTCTCTATACCGACTACCTGTTTTACCTTTCTATCTCTTCTATCCTCTCTCACTCTCTACTTCTCGACGTGCCCACGTCTCCTGGTAATCCGATTCCCAATAGCGCGAGCCTCATTTTTTTTCTTCCGTACCTCTCATTTTTTTCCCCAGTCTAATACCCTTCAGCTTCCAATTCTCACGTACGATTGGCCCTGCGCTCTCACGAATAAGCGAGAAAGACTATGTATGTGTGTGAGAGAGAGAGAGAGAGAGAGAGAGAGAGATAGACAAGGACGGTATTCTACACGCTCCACGTGAAACGAGTCACCCACGGACCATCTTAATTGAACGAGTTGGAGGTATATATAGAGGCTGGAGGTTACGGCCGTGGGTTAAGCTGTAAAATACAGCTCTCGGTGTGTATAGAACGAGGATCAACGAAAAAAATTCACTCTCGTTGACGGTCGTGGCAAATCCTGTGCCGAAAATCAATTTCTACATTTTTTTTTCTTTTTTTTTTGTAACGTAGTACGTGACACTCTCGCTTGTGTTTTTTTTTCATGATTATTTTAAGCCACATATGTATCTATACTCATCCTCATTGAATTACCTGATTTTTATGAAAAAAAGAAACATCAAAGAACCATCATTCGTGTTTATCGTGGAAATTGCTTTTCGCGCGCGGTTCTCTGCCTAAATCAAATAAACGTCCACGCGAGTACGTGGGAAAGAGCACGAGTATACGACTATGTATATCAGAGAAGCTAGCGGTTAAAATATTCAACGTACACAAATCGATAGCTCCTTGCGCAAATAAATTTCTTTTCGCAGCCAACGAAATGTAACGGAGTCGGGGGGTGCGGATACTGTCGTATAGTATCGATTTCAAACAGGTTGAATATTTTATCATGTGCGTATATATGGGAATTTATCTGATTTTCCCGCAAACACCTTTCATCTGCGCTCTCTCTCTCTCTCTCTTTCGCTTTGCGCCTAAATTAGTGCACTCCAGCTGTCCACAAATGCAAATTCAAGCGTAGTGCTGTAAAAAAGGGTGCTACAAGCTCTAATGTTGAAATTAAGCCGCGACGGAAAGCCGACCAGCTGCGTGCGTACGCCTCATTCAGAAATTTCTACGCTGTAAAATTTGCGTTACGGAATCTATCGAAATTCGGTATATCGACTTTAATGTTTGTATTTTTATTTGTTTTATTTGTATAAAGGAGGATATAATAATATTTATATAGCCATAGAAATAGTAAAGTACGTTTTTTACCCTACCACAGCTTGTTCTGGAATCTAAAATTACATTGAAGCCCAACATTGAATCCCATTGAGAGTGCACTTTAATCAAAGTATTTTATACTCTAACAAGATTTTCCTATTAAACTCTTAATTATAGACAATGTAAAGTTAGTTTTCTTTAATAAGCCTGTAAAATTTAAAAAATTCGTTACATATATTTTTTTCGGAATAACCAATTTATAAAAATATGTATTTTACTTCATTATTTTATTTACCTTTCAATTTGATTTATAATATAACGAAATACCAATTGATTATCCTTTAATTTTCTATACAATCAAATGCAATTAACCCCTACAATCATTTTAAATATAAAACAAAGAGACTTTTCAAGTTCACGTTCTAATACAGACAGGATGGCGTTAAAGTACAACCCGTTGCAGCGGTAGCAGGAAGGACTCGAAAACGGCTTTGACCTGAAGGAGTCACGTCGCTGATACCTATATTCCTCTCCAGTAATTGCAAAAGTCTCGTTCCTTCCGTCGCGCGACGCGGCGCGAAGCTGCATCGTGAGGAGGAACGGGGGAGGAGATAAATCGTCGTGCGATATCCGGATGAGGTCAAGGAAGGAATTTAAGTACCAATTTCCTTAAAGGAGCTTAGGCTTCGATGTGGATGCCTTATCGTCGCAGTTCGTTTTACCCGCTCTTTCATCGACGTCGTTACGCATCCGTTACGCTCGATACCCATCGACGCCCACCCGTGTACGAATTTCAACGTCTAATGCATCGATTACTCTCATGCTCTCGCGTTCGCGCCTTTAACATGTATACATCAGAGACGCTGGGTAGTGGCGCTTGCCGTTGCTGGATTCTTTGCTTAATTAACGTTGTAATCCCATGGGGGTTATATTCGAATGATATTTTTCGTGTGATAAAATAATGCGGGGATTCAAATAGGTGTTGCGTAAAACCTTTCAGAAATATGGATGTATGGATAAGAAAAAAATTCAATAAATTAGAAACGAAAACAATTTACTTATAATGTCGGTCATGAATAAATAATTATGCAGTTCAAATATTTGTTCTCGAAAAACTATTGAACTATCATTAAATTTTCCGTGATAGGTTCTTCTAATAGCTGTCATGAGCATCGGAGCTGTTTACTTTATTAACTAATAAGCTTACCCAGGCTCTAAGGAAGACAGAGCTTCCTAATAATAGTTATTACCTTGAGTGCCATCTTGCGGTCAACCTATATAGCAGTAAATAGACTACTTAGCTAGCACTGAAATTGAACTTACATAAGTGTTGCTATTACTATTAGATATTATTCAAAGCGGAATTCATTTTATAAAAGATTATTAAATTAACAAAGAGAAATTTATTTTGTAATTCAATTTATTATTTGACAATTCACATATTGTTTAATCTAGTAAAACAAATTAAATATGTGTTTAAAAAAAACGTTAATACTTTGCCTTTTCAATTAAAACTATTTCAAACTAATACGTATATATTGCTTACTTTTTTCAATTAGTCGATTTTCAATTTCGAAATATTGAAAAAATACAGAGTTTTATTAAATAATTTAATTGTAAAATTCTATAGGAAAATTTTTCGCTGCATTTTTAGATTTAATCGAAACTTTATAATAGAGGTTTGGTTTTACTATTATTTTTTTTATTGCCTTCATTATTGTTATTTGTATAGGGTTTCATTAGGGTCCTGGCCTCTTTGGGTTACGCATCCTATGACGTTGATTTGCCATGACATAATAAGTCATCAGAACAATAGTTTAGAATTATTTATTACTTTTCTTGTTCATTCTGCCTCGTTCGGAAATTCCGTCTCGTTTAATCCTCTCAGCAAGAACTTTTTCTAGCATCGGTGATGCCGTTAGCATCGCTTTTTTATATGCTCATTTTCACATCACCCAACTTTCTAATTAATCAGGGCTGGGAGATGCACGTGCATCCAATTATTTGATAGGTACCGAATTTCACAGTTTCCGATTGCTTCGATTTGGTAAACTCTCGGTTCATAGAACATTAATTTACAGCTTCATTAATACAACTAAACTCCTGTTTGGACTGCTTTTGCAGGTACCATTACTTGTACACGAATTACATTAAAACTATTAAATCTGTCCATTAAAAAAATAATTAAATTTGCATGCTGTACTATTTATTGTATACTTTATTTTATAAAGTATAAACCAGCAATTGGCCCAATTTTAAATTTTAAACAAAAAGATGTTGTAAACGGCTTAAATAAAATATTGATTCTATTTACATGTTGTTTTTTCTTACACAACACACCGTTTACAGTAATATAACATCTCGTGAGAGAACTTTTGCATCAAAAGGGAAGACTTGAAGCGGCGATGAAACACGCAACGAAATTAAAAAGTAGAGATGGGGTAAATATTATTTTTGCGCTGAAGAAAGCGTCTAGAAAAATTTATGTCGAATGGAAAATACATCCGGCTTCGCTTCAAAAGAAAACATTAAATCTACCGCTTGTAATAACAAGTAGCAATACCGCATTTGTTTATTCTGAAGACGTAGAGTTTTCATTTTACAGGGATTATATCCTCGCTAGGAAAGAAAATTTATTTATCCCTTGGGAGCGTTTGAAAGTCAATTCAAAGTCGGTGTTTTTTCACCTTAAAGCGAAGTGATCCGCCTACCCAGACATACGCGCACGCGTGTACACATGGCTGTCTGGTGAACTGTGGTAAATACCACGGAAGAGAGCAAGAAAAGTATGTATGTATATATACATCGAGGGGAAGAAAAGCTGGAGCGTAAAAAAGGGACTCCTAGAATTTAAGCTTGGTCTCGGAGGATATCGAAAAAAGCTCTTAGACCAAGTTTCACAGAACGTTTATCTTGAGCAAACTGAAACAGAGTCCGCACCTTCTACCCCCCACCGGTTTTTCTAAAACTACGTATGTGCAGTGATGCAGACGACGACGTAGCAACCCGAGGGGTAACATGAACCAACTTCTCGCAATTATATAGTTATTTAACACTTTAGCCGTACATAACCCCTTTCTCTCATCGCCTTCAGCCTTGGAGCTCCATTACACGTGAAACAATTTTCCTTTAGGCGATATGACGCGCAGTAAAGCATTTTCCACGTCGTGGGATAAAATGTTGAGAGCTATTCCCATAGGAGGAGGGTAGAGAGAAAGAGAGAAATTTCTCCTTTAATTTCCAGTGTATTGAATTCAAGACATGAGTAACGTTGTCGAGTGCAAGCGTGCGTATATATATGTACACGCATGTAGAAACGTGCACCTAGACTACAACGGAACATTTTCAATTAAGGAAAGGCTAGCTAATACAATTTTTCGTTTGTAAAGCCGGCAGACAATTCGGCATAACCGACTTTCTTGAAATAAGATAAAAAGCCCTTTCTCTCCTTTTCACATTTATCTCGCGCAGACTTTTTCTTGTCGGCGCCCTGGAGAGTATTAAAACTAAGCGTGAATTATTGCTAAACGTTTAATTGGTTTCCGTATGAACTTGACTCTTCTTGGCATTATCCGAGTAAACGCCGTCTGAGTGATTTCTCACAATGGCGTTAATGGATATAAATTTTGACATTTTATTAAAAAATTAAGTGTATGATTGTTAATATAAAGTGAGATAGGACTAGAGTTTATTTTAAAAATGAAGCTTTAATTATAGGGGATTAATAATTTTATAAATGGTACGTATTAAATATATGCGCAAGATAGTATCTGGTATTATACCAATGAAATAGCTAAATTTCGTAAGTATATCCTTCAATCGCGATAAGAACATGCTGCACGTAATCTACATTTCTACATTTACAAATGCTTTATATAAAAGATTTACGTAATTATCAGCAAATTAAGTTTCTCAACAGATGCATATTTCATACTTGATTTATTTTTAAAACTTTTATAACTTGCTCTCAAACTTTAATAGATCAGATATAAAATAAACGGCAAGATTAATGAACAATGTTATTAAGTCACGAGAAGATACAAAAAAAAAATATCAACTTCTGATTGTATCGTTAACTCAGTACACGAAAAATTTGAATACTAAATTTCGTCGTACACATTATGTCTTGATAAAGATTAAATAGGGGTGTTTTACGAGTTCAAAACTAATTAACTACCCGAGATTTATCTGAAAATTTATATATTTTTTTTTTTCTAAATATAGTCAATTACGTCGTTAACGTTTTTATATAAAAGCTTAGTTTCATAATTTCATAGAAACCCACTTCTTAAAACGTTAATATACTTTTAAAAATAAGATCTTACACTTACCATTTAACCTATATATTTAATGTACGAAATCGTTGCGATATCTTAAACACCCAAACAACTTAAGCACGTCCTTCTATCACGAAAATAATAACTCACGTCCTGTAAAATTAGTTCCCCATTTATCGAATTCATTGCACTCTATAACATGCAATGTAACACGGAGAATAATAGAAGTGGAGGTTTCCCCATGAGCTCGCACAGCTTCATTTTTCACGAGCACAAACTCAACGTCATGACGACGTGAGCCAACAGCAGCAGCACGTCTTCAGAAGCAACAACATAGAGCTGACAAACTATGATAAATATATTTGTCTTCCTTCTCCCACTCTCTCTATCCTTCCCTCTCTCTTTCTGTTTCTCTCACCCCCTCGTAAAAGAACGAGAAGAAGTGAGGGGTTATGAAATGCGCACCGGCGCAGCAAAACTTGAAAGATAAAACGTGAAACCGTACGGGCAGACTCTCCGTTACCCTGACAGTATATATATACAGCCTCTGTTCGCTTTAACGTTCTCCTATACTCGGAAAGAGCCTCAGAATTCATTTTTCGCTACATAAAGCGTCTGTCTTCCCTCCGTGTCCAGCATGACACCGATCGAAACTTGGATTATGGTACTTGGCTATACGCTTCTTTCAAATTCTTCGCTTCCTGTTGCTCCGCGCGTTCTTACTGCCGTTCCGCTTTAAGAGCTCTTCTAGCTACGATTTAACTTAATCTTTTTTTCTTTTAAATATTCAATATCTTTTAATATTTAATCTTTCGAAAACTGTTTAAGATTGGTATTTTATTCTTTAATAGAATTATGAATTTAATGGAATTTCTTCTAGTATGGCAATAAATCAAATTGAAGGAATTTCTAATTCGGATCACTTATCTTCCTCTCCCTTTTCCTCTTTCTCACTTCTCTCTTTCACTCTACCTCTATATCTCAGCATTGATCGTACAGTACAAATTAATGAATTTCCAATTGCACTAGATAATAATAATAGAAGATCTTACATGATTTGCAAAATAGAACCTATAAAACTTATCCTGTCATTTAAAGTGTATAAAAATGCGACATTTAAAAAAAAATCTTTAGCTTACTAAGTGAAAAAGTTGTTAAAATAGTAATCCCTGTGCTAAATACATAGAAGTAGTATAACTCAATTTTAGACAGACGTTGAGTTACAGACAACTTTTATGCAAGTTTCCCATTTAATAATTTAATAATTTTAAGTAACACTTTATAAAGCCAAACTATTTGTTGGGCCTTTAACAGTATTTTTAATGATGTATTTATCAATGAACGTATTTATGTAATCAAGTTCTACAATAGGGGTTTGGTGCACAACAGCGCTCAGGGGTCGCGGTCCCCCTAGTTTCTTTTCTAAGTGATAGTATTGATTTTACAGATTGCTTTTTTTTTAAATGATTGAATTTACGCCGCGTGGGCAATCTCTTTTGATCTGGCAAACCTAATTTAATGATATCCTCTTCTTTCTCTTTAAGTCGTAAGATTTCTCACGTTTAAAAAATAATTTTAAATCTTTATTCGCATTTATAGAGCACAATAAAAATTTGCATTCAATTACATTATCTTTTAATATTGACATACTTTTTGAATAAATATATTCACAATGTGGGCGAAAATAAAAATGAATAAAACCACAGATGTTTTTTAAATAATTGGCAAAACCTTTCAACGCAATTTCCAACGTACAATTCCCTTAATTGTACATCGTGAAAATGACAAAAAGAACATTAACCAGAGGACCTTCCGGACGGAGATAATTCCGCCGGCACCGCAGTCCAGTTGTGTCGCGCGGCAAAATAATAAAAAACTTAAATTTTCTCCACACTCTCTCTCTTTCTCTTTCCAACTCGGGGGACAACGGTGGGGAAATTCGGTTACACGTAACAGCCGTGGCAAGAAATGTCTTTCTTTTCCCCCGGTTCGAGTCTCGCGCGAGCCGCTGTCGACAATAGCCAGGCGCGCGCGCTTGCGATGCCGAAGCGACGAGTGAAGTAATAGCATTACTATCACCAGGGATATGCCCGGATTAAGTTACCAGCAACCAGATTGCTTCGTAATTGTAAAGCGTTTTACCGCCGAGCACGCCGAGGAATCTTCTTCGCTCGGAGTTCGATATCGCATTCTTTCTATCTCTTTTCTCTGCTGTAGCTATTGCTGCTGCTGCTACTGCTGCACCACTTTACAAAAGCCCATAACGTGCGTCCTTATTTTTTACGATGAATCTCAGATAATCCTCGTAGCCGATAATTCTGCTAATTTTAAATGAAAACGAATATTCGATGGCAATAATCCCATAAATATCCGCGCTTTTTACAATTGAAATTTATCGGTATGTATTTATTAATGGCTATTTAAAATGATTAAAGTTATATCTGGAATTAATGGGTGATTAAAAGGGTCCTAAAGTTATGATATATGAGAAAATCATTGTACGAGATAATATATTATATTACGGTAATGATCTTTTATTAGCAAGTACAATATTTTGAACAGAAAATATGGTATTTATTAACATATTTTCATAGCGCTCATATATTAAAATTATATAAAATAATTTTGTAATATAAAATACAAGTATAAATTTATTATAGTTTTAATTTATAATCTGTTATGGATATATTATATTGAATTTAATATTGTTTCTTAAATTTTCAAAAATTAATATTGTTATCTTATTTTTCAAACTTTTGCAATTTCCAATGTTTACTGAAATTTGATGTTTATGTTTCAGGTTTCCTTTTTCTCGACAAGTCCAGAACTTTCTAATAAACAACGCTTCGAATATTTTACCCGCACTATACCGAGCGATCATTATCAAGTTAAAGCCATGGTCGAGATTATCAAACAAATGAACTGGACGTATGTATCTGTAGTATACGAAGAGAGTAATTATGGTGTGAAGGTAATTAAATTTTCCACTAACTTGTTTTAAACGTTAATGCATCGAACTATTTACTTATCAAACTTTAAAGTTTCGTGTCAACCATAGCTAGTTTCATTTAACGCCGTTAAAAGTCGATAACTCATGCCTACGAATAGACTCGAAGCATTAATTTAAATAGAGTAAAATAAACAAAATGTTGTAATTTCACATTTTCTAAAGACACTACTAAATCAATTAACAAAATTGTCGACAAGATGTTACACGCATATGACGATCTAGCCCGTGTTGCATCAGAATAGTTCATTTTCAAGAAATGTTGAATTCTTTTATAGTATGATACTCTGATATAATAATGCTACTTTACATTTTCACGAATTCATTTTTACAATTTTTATATAAACCTTTTTTTTATTTTTTATAATACGCTACTAAAATTAAAAGCCATAAAAAATATAAAATAACAAGAGATTTACAAACCCATCGAAATTTCAATTTCGTCCCTATTTCCCTTCGAAATTCCAGTTAGGAGACTGGTATGAAATTGTTCATTTTCTTGAACCAATGCGATTATCTGCTGAGCAAAAGAAAGCCATTAAAAAGAGAAATATATTCGAAATTAAAACGAAAAATACTAATCTTATAATTTTAAAAATACAAAATATAATAAATCCAATCCTCTTATACCGCACAACAGCAAACTAGATTCTAGTTTCGCCTATCTCACCTTACAACTGCACCATACCCCATTAGTGGCCACCATAACAATTTAATCAAGGAACTCTATCACTTAGCAGACATCGCTGACAAAGACCGTAAATTCATTCTCTTTTTATATTTGTTTTTCGTTTTTTTTATACAAATTGCTTTTCATCCTGCTTTGTACTCCTCGCTGACTATTCAGTCTTATCGCTTGACTCCACTTTCCCCTCATAATGATTTATATAAGTCGCCGTGTCACCAGCGACAGCGGCGGCACGCTCAAAGCTCCCACAAGATGAATTTTCACAAAGAGGAAGAAGAAAAATAAGTATATACCAATTCATCTGAACGCGCGCCACGCGCAAACAACCAACTCGAGCGGAAAACAGAGAAATGGAAAGAAGAGAAGAGTACAAAGGGAAAAATTTGCAAAGAAACGCGTTCTGACGACAGATAAAGCATAACGATAATTAGGAAAACGTTACCGTAAACATATACACATACGTATATACATATATACGTTTATATACGTACAGGGCCGGATTAAGACATAGGCAGACTAGGCACTGCCTATAGGCCCCCACCATGACAAGGCCCCCACCAACCAAT
>JAYJLV010000027.1:8601808-8617433 GCA_036873485.1 Torymus texanus | reverse complement strand
AAGTCATGTATTTAATTCTAAGTTATATAATTAAACGTAATAAATCTATATTATTTGAATGTCAAATGTTTTTTTTTACCGGAAATTTTGAGTACTTTTAAAAAAACGATGCCCTTACATGAGCCCCCACCAAAATTTGCCTACGGCCGCAAATTCGTTAATCCGGCACTGTATACGTATGTGTATACGTATATAGGAGACGTCTACACCGCCATACTTCTTACTTAAAACCGTGGACTGTTTTCTCGCTTCTTTTCTGTCCTGTCAAGATCGTCGCCTCTTTTTTATTAGCAAAGGAAAGAGCCAGCACGAGCGCATGTGCGCAAAAAAGCATGTGATAATTGAGAAATATGTTCAGTTTTTGTAGCCAGGTGCTATACAAAGAAGATTTAAATAATTGAGAAAAATTCTCAGAAGCATGAATTTTTGCACTTTTAAAACACTGTCAAAATACATATATACATAAAAAATGTATTATATCTAATTCAAATCATTATAGTTAATTACAAAAAATTCGTCGAGTGAGTACCGACATAATTTTTCGAGTATGAAAATTCTACAATGATCATAGACACTCCATTTTAAAAATAGATGCGATTCTCTATATTCGCGAATAAACCCGCATACACTAAAATAGAATTATAAGACACTTCAAGATATATATATAAACACATATCCATACTCTGCATTAACGAGGTACGGCGCGCTTTTGTTCCAGGCTTTCGAGGAGCTGGAAAGCCTCCTCGCCAGGAACGGGATCTGTATTGCCGTGAAGGAAAAGCTCGTGAAGGATTCAGGTGTCGCTGACGAGAGCGTTTACGATTCTATCGTGCAGAGGCTGCTGACAAAACGCCGTGCCAGAGGTAAGCATCACGACCACAGCCGCACTGTTGGCAATGAAGGGTATATAATATATACGTGACTCGAGCTTGTTTGTATAGCAGATACCATTGTGATCATAAATTAAGTACAATTAGATTGCACTTGCAAGTGTGTGGGTCCGGTTATTAATAATAGAAAATGAGAAAGTTGGTATAGGCAAAGGTATACAAGAGACCCGGTTGTAATCGCAGTAATGCAAAAAGGATTTTATACATATATATAGGGTTCATTTAATGTATTTCCTACTCATTAAAAAACTATGCAACTTTTTTTCTCTTTATCTCTGCTCTTTGCATAGCCCGTGGGAAAAGGTCCTAATGACCACCAAATACGGAATTTCAAAATAACTCCCGAAAGGATAATCCTTTGGGCTTTTTCGTGTGTCCACGAGAATGACCTCGCTATTACGTAAAACGTCCATGTCTCTCTCTCTCTCTCTCTCTCTTTCTCTCATGCAGTAAAATTACGAATAGGAATTCGTACCACGCCGCGTATGCAATGAAAGTCACATATGTGACACTTTTTGTAAGTGGAGGAGACCGTAGGTAGATCTGCAAAGAACTCGTTTAAACGAAACTCGTGTGTTGGTCAAAGAAGCAATAAAGAATCCTTTAAAAGTTTGTTTGGCAGCTCTGCTCTTAAATCTCGGCAATCTCTGCTGTTAAAAATGTGGATGTCAAGGACTTCATTGTGGGTTTGCTATACGATGTTACGGTGGTGGTATTCGTATGTTATTTCTCCACGTGATTAAATTATATGAGTTTTAAGCTGAGCTTTCGCGCGTGTTCTTTAAATTTTCATAAAGTTAAGTAAATGTCGTTAATGTTGTTTTGTAACACGCAAGAGAAAATCCTAAAATAATGAAATCGTAAAAGCTACGGAAAAATGCATTCCCATTCTTTTTGTCTGCTTCTAAGCCAGATTTCAAAATGTTTACTAAAAATGCAAGCCGTGTATTTTGCAAATGCAATTTACTATATAGTATAATGTCGATGATTTATAGATATAATACGACTATACACAAATACTTTAATCTTTTATTTATTCTTTTCCCACCGAAAACTAAAAATATTTTTGATAAATAAAATTTGTACACGGATTTAGAGAAAAATGCAATGCGACGAAGGGATTAACTCCGACAGGCTATTCGTATGTTTCGGTTGAATAGAACTGTAAAAACATTCAGCAAATTGATCGAAAAACATTCTTTTCGAACGATAAATCACCGAAAATATCCGTATAATCTTTTTTATCTGTTAACTTTAAAACCCCCAACTTCGTCTATAAAATCGCGTTAAACTTCCCTCATATACGTTCAAGTTACATTCATTAAAACTGTTGCCCAAAAATAAACTTAAAAACTTCAAGTTACACGAAAGAGCGAGAGAGAGAGAGAGAGAGAGAGAGTATAAAAGTAACGGATTGCGAGCGGCTACCGTGTGTATACCATCTTCCCAGCTTTACCGGTAACTATCAATGAAGCGCTCAAAAAGTAAAAGTCTAAAGAAACACGACATCGAGCAAGAGTCGTACGTATATATATATATCTGAGATGAACCCCGGATTTTGTATCTTCAAATAGGCCTTTTTCATTTACCACTTTCAGTAGTAGCAAAACTATTGCCGTAAAGCTACAATTCACCCGAAACGTAACCAGATAAGTCCATTTTTTAAATTTTCTGCCTGGAATAACCGAATAAGCCCATCATTTTTTCGTTTATCGTAGTTATCATTTATTTTATTTATTCAAATTTAATGTCAATATGATGGCTAATATATATATTTATCCGTTTATTTAAAAAATTTCTATATACTTTCAAATTATAAACATTTTAAATTTTTATAATATTAGTACAATATATATACAATACAAATGGTCGTAAATTTAATAGAAATGTCAAAAAATAGAAAGTTTTTTAATAAGTTAGAAGAATTCATTGAACAATTGCTAATTTTGTAATTTATTGACCTGTTTCATAATTAAATTAAAGAATACGCTCTATAAAATAAACGCGAACCGCATTATCAGATAAGTCCACAGTTCCCGGCATAACCAGATACGTTCATACTTTTTTGATTTCTTACTCGTTTTTAACGCATCGAAAAATGTATATAACCTGCTCAAACCAGCATTTCTCCCGATCTTACATATAAGTTTGAACATTAAAACCCGTTTTTCTCGGCAACTAAAAAATTGGACTTATTCAGTTATTCCGGGAAGCCACAGATAAATACACTAATGCCCGCGCATGTAATGCGGAACTGTGTGCATATATATAGAAGCGGTCCTGCACATCTGTTGGCGTTAAAGATCGATCCTCCCCCTCTTCTCACACAGACTAATACTCTGGTGTATATATATGTTACAGGCTGCATTATTTACGGTAGCGACCAGGAGGTCGCCGGCTTGATGAAGGCAGTCAGGCGAAGCAACGCGACAGGCGCGTTCTCGTGGATCGGAAGCGACGGCTGGAGCGCTCGGGATCTGGTGAGCGACGGGAACGAGGCCGAGGTTGAGGGCACACTGTCCGTTCAACCACAAGCGAATCCAGTTGAAGGTTTCGAGGACTACTTCTTGAATCTTACCGTTGAGAATAATAAACGCAACCCTTGGTTCGTCGGTAAGTCCCTCGCTTCAATTTACTGACGGACAGATAGACAGACAAACCTTTTTGCAATTCTTTTTCTTTCGCTGTGTTTGTATGTATTTGATGTTGCTTTCACGCGTTTCTCGAGCTTGGATCACGTAGTTTACGCACGTTTTCTAGTTGGTGTTTTTGGAAGAAGAACGGGAGGATGAGTTACGAACCGAATTTCCTCGCCCGTCTAGATTAGCTTTTATGGGTAAATGGATTTTCCCTGGTATGCCAATATGAGAAGGCGCGCTTTGTTTCTGTGATATCGGCGCGTGAGTATGCGGGATTCGCGAACGGCTGCGAGAATCTAATAAATTAGATCGAAAAGTGAACGAATATACGTATTTTAATTGACTTTTTTTCTTTGTTCGATATGTTGATTTCGCTTTTCAACTTTGTGATTCAATAAAAAAAGTAGGAGGTGGAAAAGAGAAAGGTGGTGATTGATAATAATCGTAAATCCTTCGAGAAATATGCAGAACGTTCCACGGGCTCGGTTGGATCCTTTTAAAAAGTTAAGCTTCTTCCAACATTCCGTTAAAAAAAAGATTTAAGAAAGAGCTTCCTTTCAAAAGATTTAGCGAGATAAGCCACGAGAGGTTGGAGGTTGCCTTGATTTCTCAAAGTTTCGAAAGAAAATTATAATAAGACGCTAATGAAATCAATTCTCCATAAATCTCGCGTAGCGCATTTATACCTTATATCTTCCCCAGTTTAATATTGATTTTTCGAGTTCAGTTTGGAATCTTCGAGTATAAGGCGCCCATCACCGGGTGTCCGGGTGGGAAGTTTTAATTGAATGTCTCATAGCGACCGGGAGGAGCGTGTAATTAGGAGCGACCTTAATTAATATCCGGTACGGGGCAAATGCGTAAGCCGTTCTCCCCCATTGACAATGGTTTATTGACTTTTGTCGCTCTCGAGTTTTTACACGACATCGCACGCTCACCAAGTCTTTCGTATACTCTCTCTTTCTCTCACTCCATCTCTATATTTCTCGACTATAGTATTGCGTGATTTTACTCTTTTCCTCTCTCTCGCGTTCGCTTTCTTTGTCTTTTCATCGTCGCAGTGTCGCTCGCACACGAGAAGATGAAACACAGACTGATTGCACAGCCCGCGTAAAGCGAGACGCTGATTTTCATATCATATGAAAATCGTTGCATTTCCAGGAAGCTCTCGATATTCTCTTCTTAATAATACCACCTCTATTTATACGTTTCACGCGAGCGCCTTTTTCATCAATGTCAAGTATATTTTTTCACCGGAATAGCATCCAAAAATTGTTAAACAATTTTCGTCTATTTAAACAATTTATGTATTTTTATATATACAGTAATAAAAATAAAATTATGACTAAATAAAGTAACCTTTGCGGAGCCGAATAAAATAGTATATCTTTATTTAACTGCGTATACGCGCATAGCTATAAATTATGCCTCTATATATTTCCTGAAAGTATTATATATGTGTAAAGGAACGCGACAGTATATTTGGTGGACTGTATCTGGTCATACACATCCGAACTTTATAATTCAGTGCTTTCGTTTAAAGAATACGTTACACCAGCATCTGTAGTTTAATACACTTACGATTTTCGTTTACATTATACAATTCAGTTAGCTCAGTTCACCCTACCTTAAAATTATTCAACACACTGTCAATTTTATTCGAAAACTCTCGTTAAACGGAATGCAAAAATGTTTTAAAAATGCTTCTCGTATAATAATAATCTGCATCCTCGGTAAACTTTAGAATGTCAACTATAGCTTCGTTTTTACCTTAATCAGCTTAGACTCTCCGTCGTAATTGGGTAGTGTTCGTGACACCGTTCTCAGTGAAACTTGATGCTGATGAACAAAATTTATTCGCATTAATTCACAGCTATGTAAATAATTGCAACGCGACGCATTCCCGGTAGCGAAGAAGCCTCTTTATATTCCAACTGAATCGTAATTGAAAGCGTAAAGAAATCAAAGTAGGATGCAAGTTTTTTTCCACGCGGCCCCGCATATAGAGACGACCTTAAGAATTGCAAACAGGTAGACACGATGGGAGGAGGTCATGATATCCAACCCTCCTCTCTATCACTATACATATACTTCAATAATGCAAAAATCCAATGAGATCTCGTCGCTGAGAAAAGAAGGTCGAGGAGAAATAAGTTGTCCGCGCTTGCTAAGCCTTTGATATCCTGAATTATCATAAATTATGCGCCTCGAAAGTAACCGGAAATAATAATAATAATAATTCCAACGAGTCCCCGTCAATAAGTGAATAAAAGCTCAGGCAAAGACGCGCGCACCGGGGGGATTCCCAGGCTGTAGAAATGAAAAATTTGCATTGGTGATTCCAAGTACCCGCGCGTGTATACGAGACATCTATATATAAGTATAATATAGATGTCTTGCCACATACACATTCCTATCTCGTATACAGGTGGCACGGAAATGCATTTCCACGCACGGCATCCGCATGTAATCAAATTCGCGTGTACGTGTGAGGATCGCTTCATTCTCTAGATATATGTATATGTGTGTGTACACCGACGATGATGTTTCACGTTACGAGCATTGGACTTTTCTAGCCAATAGTTTCACCTCGTCTCCTGTTTTAAGTACCTCTCACTTCTTCTTTTGGCTCTGTTTTACTCTACAACACGGGTGTGGGAGAGACGCTGTCTCAGTTGCTCGTCTTTCTTTGCAAGCGAGCGAGCGCGCAGAGTGACTTTTAGTTGTGCGAAATGAAATTCTTTTCGATATGTATGTGTGTGTGAGTATGTATGTGGCTGACGATGGCCTCGGTTTCCGAGACGCGTGTGCTCGAGACAGTCTATGAAATACTTTCTGGCACTTCTACACTCAGAGAACACTTTGGCGAAATACTTAGTTATGTTCGCTCGGCAATCCCTTTAATCCAACGCGACTTACGGTGTGTGCGTGTGTTGACTTATATTTTTGCGTTTCACTTTTTATCTTTGTACAATTTAAGATATTTTTTAAAAACATATAGCTATGTTATTTATTGAATGGAAAATATATAATACATTTTTTTATATATTCTTTGTAGAAGTTATTGGTTAATATTCTATAATTGAATTTAACTCGGTATACTTCAACGAATATCAACGCTGCGCAATTACTTAATAATTTCCAAATAAAGTTTCCCGATGTAAAGCAGAGTCAGCACGCTGTCCACAAGACGAAGAATTTTTTCCAAAACTTAAAAAATAGTCGGTCAAAGTTTGTAGGATGAAGTGCAGAATATATCTATATACACTGAAGAAGATGCATACCAAATCTAGTTATATACAGTGACTCCTTGTACTAGAAATCTATGTACCTGTGAATACATGTAGATATATTACCGTGTTATTTCACTAACTTTGGCTTCATATTTTAAAAGTTTCTTCTCTAACTTGCGAAATTCAGTTTTTTTGTAATGAATTTACCCAGCATTTCGCGGTACATACATTTATGTGAATATCATACATATCCTGGAAATTTTCACATTATGAGATTTATGCTATTGCAGTTTGATATTCGGTGCAGTATATAATTTGTTCATTTTTTTATTAATCTTGCACTTGAGTCAAACAAAGACAATAAATATACTTATAAACTAAAATGGATTTTCTCTAATTTCAGAATTTTGGGAAGATCATTTTAAATGTCGTTACCCTAATTCATCGTTGACCCCGTATAATAGTAAATATGAAAATTTCTGTACCACTAAGGAACGCTTAAACAAAAGTGACATGGCCTTTGAGAACCAATTGCAATTCGTCTCTGATGCCGTCATGGCATTTGGTTATGCATTTCGGTAAATATTTTTGGATATAATACAGTATAGTCGAAGTTTTTGATGAAACACCAAATTGTAATAACATTTATACACAGCGTTAATAATTTCATTATACTATTCCAATGTGGTCTTCGGGTTTCAATATAGCACATTATTGAAATAATGATGCAGTTCAAAATCTTCGACCGTTGCAGATACCTAAATTCTATATGTGTAATGAATACAAATTTAACAAATTTTGAACGTTCTAATTCTTAGTGACATGCATAACGACCTCTGCCATGGAAAAATAGGATTATGTGATGAAATGAAGCCCACAAAAGGAGAGGAACTTTTAAAATATCTTCGACGAGTGGATTTTAAAGGTATTGATTAACAAATTAAATCTCATGTATATAAATAAAGTCATATTAGTAGGTGAATATTTTTATCAAAATAATTTAGAACACATTATTAAGAAAAATATAATAATTTTGTAAATTTGTTATAACTTGTACAGAAAGAGATTTATACGCAATTTACATAATATTATAAAATTCAAGGCCTCAGTGGTGATAAATTCAAGTTCGATAATAACGGCGATGGACCAGCTAGGTACAATATAATCCACTTCAAACAGATTTCTCCAGGCCAGTACAGATGGGTCCGCGTTGGCCAGTATTTAGAGGGAACACTCCAAATCAACATGACAGGTACAGAGTTGAGAGCCATTAGCGTATACGAGAATAAGATGATAAAATAGAATATATAATTAAAAATTCGCCAATTCTCTCGACAAGATTCAAATAATTAACGTAAACTCTTCTCCCTCTGTCTCATCGTTCAAAAATCAAAAATGTTCTTCTGATTCACATCAGAAAATCCTGTAAAGTATAATAAAATAAAAGAGAGAAAAAAAAGAATCGTTGAGTCTGTCATCCGAGGACCGCTATTAATAATAGATAAAAGCGAGGAGGCGCTTTCGTATCAATTTAACAGTGTCAATTCAAGGCAAAAGCCTTTATGTAAAATCAATTCATTATGAAATCGACGCCTCGCTTGCTCTCTCGCGCGTGACTAAGACAACGAAATATTACACTTTTGCCCGGGGCATTGCGTCTCTCACGTGCGTTCCACAAGCTAGACAATGGCATAGCATAAGATGGTACGCCGCACCTTACACTATGCACGTTAAAATAGTTTCTGATATGCTGCAGAAGTCCAATTCCGGCTGGAGCACGCGCCACCACCCGAGAGCGTATGCTCGTTACCCTGCGAACTCGGCCAGGCGAAGAAATACGTCGAGGGTGAGAGCTGCTGCTGGCATTGCTTCAATTGTACTCAATATCAGGTTGGTAATGTCGTCGTCGTAACCCCCTCCCGTTCACCGTACAGCTGTGGGTGTGGGAAGGAAGATAGGTCGTGGTAGAGAGAAAGAGAGGATGAGACACGAAGGAGGATAAAAAGACAAAAAAGAGAGCAAGGAGAAAGGGGGGTGGGGCGGATGAAGGAGGCGTCGATGGAGCCTCTCTCGCCTGCCTTGCCACCCCTGTCGCCGCGCCCTCCTTTTCTTTTCTCATTCTTTGCGTCTTCTGGGGCTCTTCGAGTTTCATCGACCGGCTCCCTTTGTTACTCGTAATCAACCACGAAACGGTGAAACTCCACATCGGTCGACTTTTTCCTCCTCTTCTCTCTTTCTCTCATCCCTTTTCTCCAGTTGCATCTACGAGAAAGTAGCTCACGTACGTATATACCTGTATGTGTACACAACTTTTGTCTTCACGATAGCGAGTATACAACGAATGGCACGCGAACGAGTAAAATACCTTCTTCCCTACACTGGGACAAACGAATCGAAAAATTTTTGAAATTTTTCCTAACCCGCGTTGCAATTTTTCCCAGTGCTGCTTCTCCTTGTTAGACACTTACGAAATTAACTTTACGACAGTAGCTTGACCCACTTCGCGTTGAAACTTTTGTGCGGGTTCTTTGGCTTTTTTTACGCGTCGCGCTTCTGTTATACGCACGTGGATGGTTTTTTTTTTTTAAAATAGAGTTTTCGAAAATAAAGAATTAGGGCGGCAGAGAAATTCACGTTGACAATGGTAGTGGAAGAAACTTCTTGCTTTTGAAATTTTTTCCTGATAACTCGAGTTTAAATCTCTCTTTCTATTTCCGTCAACGCGCCTCATAATGACAATTTATTTTTCCAATTGTTCGGTATCTTCTGGAGGCATTTTTCTTTTGAAATTTTTCGAAAATGATGAAATAGAAAAAGTTCATAGTTTTGCAACTAGCGCAATGATATAACATTCTCACATAAAGTTGAGAATTCCCTTTGAGATAGCTAATATTAAGCTCGCTTTCATATGTACTAATTGAACTTTCACTAATTAAAGAACTGTAATATTTACTGGGAGATAGAGAGGTACATCCATACGTGCATACGCATCATATATGTAGATTAATAATTTTCCTGATCCATGTATGTTGGCAGATACGAAAACCAGACGACGAGACGCAATGTATCGATTGCCCCGAGGGGACCGTTCCTGACGACACTCATTCATACTGTCGAGACATACCGGAGGAATTTTTAAAATTGGAGAGTGGCTGGGCGATCGGCGCCATGTCCCTGTCATCGACCGGAATATTGGTAATAAAATTTTTTTTTCATCCCATGCCCATCTCCTCGTCTACCAAATTTACCTTCCATCCCGAATTTTACGAGCAACCCTCTTTCCTCAAAGTTAACGATTATTTTAACCAAACTCATATGCTATATATACGTGGAAAAGCAAAGTATACTATGGTGTTTGTGTCTGTTCACAGGTGACGCTGTTCGTGGTTGGTGTCTTTCTAAAGCACAACGACACGCCGGTCGTACGAGCATCTGGCAGGGAATTATCATACGTTTTATTATTGGGAATACTTCTTTGTTACTTAGTCACATTCGTGCTCGTGCTTCGACCTACGGATATCGTCTGCGGGACTCAAAGGTAAGACATCATCTTCATGGGCTTATCGTAGGTAATATAACTTTGCTATCACAACTATACTTTAATTATAATATTATCTTTGCTGCAATATTTATATACTAAAGTTCAGAACAATCTTATCTACGAAATTTTATCAACTAGCTAATTAGAATACAATTAAACCGGAGTAACTGCTTATCCTTTCAACTCCTGATTGAATCTCTTGATTGCCCAACTATGGGTTAACTTCGTTACTATTTCTATAAGCTTTACAATTACTCAGCCAAGAACTACTACCGCGTCTGCGTGTATTGCTTCGGTTAAAAAAAAAACACGAAGATAGAACTCCTCAAAAGCTCTCCTGTTATCTCGTAATTACATACGGAATTGAAGAAATCTTCGGCTAAGCGCAGCCGACTTAATTCCGTGCGTCTACTTAGTCGAGAAAAAAGCCAGAAGCTAGAGTAGTAACGAAAAGAAGTGCACTCTCCGTTAGACTAGAGAGCAACGAGCTACATATAAAGCCATGAAATTGAAATAAATTTTCGAAATTTCCTTCTTCTACTTGATTAAAAATGTCGCCCTCAGAAAACTATCCCCTGGCAGTTCTTAAAGAGTTCATTAGGCGATAAGAAGCTGGACGTAGCTCTAAAAACGAAAAAGAAGAAAAGAAGAAATAGAAAAAGAACAAAGACTCTTTTCTGGGTTGCAGGTTCGCGGCGGGCTTCTGCTTCACAGTTGTCTACGCTGCCCTTCTGACCAAGACGAACCGGATCTCGCGGATCTTCCGGGCTGGCAAGCACAGCGCTAAGCGACCCTCGTTCATCTCACCCCGCTCACAGCTGATAATCTGCTCAATGCTCGTGTTCGTGCAGATCCTGATAAACGGTGTCTGGATGGTGATCGACCCTGCCCGTGCTATGCACCACTACCCGAGCCGCGAGGACAATCTGCTCGTCTGCAATAGCTACATAGACGCGAGTTACATGATCGCTTTCACCTACCCCATCATTCTGATAATCATCTGCACCGTCTACGCGGTACTCACGCGCAAGATACCCGAAGCTTTCAATGAGAGCAAACACATCGGTAAGATATCTGATATATATGTGTGTGTGTGTGTGTGTGTGTGTGAACACCCTTCGCCCGCATTCGCGTGTTGTGTATAAAGTTGATTGGTTATTGATATGAGAGCCTTTCCCTTCGGGGGGACAGAAAGGACAAGAACGCAGAGCATCGACGTAGGGGGGAAAAAAGGCACCCTTTGTTTCGCCTTCCCACTCCCTAGTGGTACTTTATTCGTAATGGGCTCCCGGGAAATTGAAGAAGATGCGGTAGACTTGCGAGCTGAATCATTTTGTAGTATATACACACAAAATTAAATGTTCACTGCTACGCTGTTATTTGCGACTATGCGCACGCTCAATTGTATGAATAAATTTTCCGTTACGCGCAAGGGGAAAGAAATTAGGGGAATTTCGAAGCCTTTTTTCGGGGGTTACGTAATTTCACTTTGATTTTAGGGTTACGAGGTCCTATTCGACGAAATGATTGCCTGCTAAGAGAATGTGTTAGCATTAATGATATTGGTGTTTTTTATTTTTCACGTTGTTAAAGGATAGACCCTAATAAATTCCCCCTTTTTCTCGTGACGTTTATTGATAATATCTTAAAATACTGTGTATTATTGGTGAATGAATATTGATTTATTCAAAAGCCGTACCTAATCAAGTACTGAAATAAATATATTTATAAGTTTATTGGTTTATTCATCAAGTTATAAATCCTAAAGTCCACTATTAAGCCCTATTTGCTGATAAAATTTTTTGCAGCTAATTATTTATTCAGTCAATCTATTCATACAAACTGCATATTTGAGTGCATAATATCGCATGCATCAATAAGTATATAATGAGCCCTTTTATTGTGCATTAATATTTCAAAAGTTAATTAAAAATAAGTAAACTAGATTGATATGACAATTTTCATGATTCCACTACTGTGAAATGAGTACCATGGACAAATACATTTCCATGCAACTTTAGCATTCTATTATTTAGAAATGAATTATTACTGCTCAACGTACTAACTTTTTAATGATTATTTTTCATATCCAAACGTTATTCAAATCTACAGCTGTATGGTGAATTTATGTTATTCACTCATGTTCAAAAGTACGTTAAGTTAAATGCAATATGACATGTGAATAATATTTGAATATTCGTGTACTACGAATATTTAAATTATTGAATATCGTACAGTATCAATTTTTAACTGAAATATTGAAATTTAATACATATTTATATACATATATGTGTATAACAAATTTTATATTACGTAAAATTTTCATTCATAAAAGGACATTATAAATATATTTTACTTGTTTACAATATAGAAAATTATTTATATTTAAATCGAACAATGACTACGTGAATATTAAAATAAAAATATATAAATCGAGTTGATAACTTTGTGCAGTATTGTATTGTTACGTGCAGAAACTTTCCTCAGGCAAGTTTGGTCGCGAATAATAGACAAACTAGTAGACCATCAATATAATCCAATAGCCCCTAATTAAACATTATTATGAAAATAGAAGAAATAAGGACAAAAGGAGAAAACGCAACCTAAGCGATCACTTTGATGCCGAACGTTGAATTAAAAAAAGTATTCATGTATATACATAAATAAATATATAAGGAAATCCGGAAAAATTTTACACTTATCGCGACCTCAAAACTGGCAAAATTTTTGAAGGCACACCTTTTCAACGCGTTTTTTCTTCTTTCCTGTGTCATAAAGAATGTGGAAAAAATCGTGTACTATTAAAAACGTCTTTTTATCTTACTCTTTTCAAAAGGTTAAAATTTTTATACTAAATAGCAAAAAAAACTCTTTTCTTGAAACCCTTAGTCATTTATTTTAGAAACGTCTTACGCACAATTTTAATAAAATAAGAGAAATAGAGTACTCATTTAATTTTTTGAAAATTGAAAAATGTCCTCCAAAAATTATTAGAGTTTAAAGTTCGGCAATGAAAATGCACTATTTTATCCCTCTGCGTCGAGTTTATCGTAATTCAGGTCTATCATGTGCTATCTCATTGTCATGGTGGTTCTGAAGCCAACTAAAACTGTAGATCCCCATTGCTATGCGAATTACTAAGGTACATTGTACCCGAAATGCTCGCTATCACAGCAATTCAGAGCCATATATAAGATTCATAAACCAGACTTCAGATAGCTGTTGTAAACCGTAAAAAAGAAAAACTTTCGAGACACCTTTTCCTGCACCACAATAGTAACAAAAGTTACCTCGAAACAATGCGAATCTCGGCTGAAAATTAAAATATTTCATAGCCGCGCGTGCGCTATCAAGACTTTTATAATGAGGGCGCGTAAACGTTAATGTATAACTATTTTCGTAGCTTTACTACTTGCTTTACGCTCATATTCCCGCAGCCGGCCGCTATATACAAGATAGCACCGCAGGTATACAGGCAGAGACGTTGTAAACTTTATATTAACCGTTTCTCTCTCTCTCTCTCTCTTTTTTTCCAGGTTTTACGATGTACACAACTTGCGTGATATGGCTGGCCTTTGTGCCGCTTTACTTCGGCACTGGTAACCACGTCGCCTTAAGAATTACCTCGATGTCCGTAACCATCAGTCTCTCAGCTTCCGTGACCATTGCCTGTCTCTTCAGTCCAAAGGTAAATTATAAAGCTCGCAGATGCGCTTGATGTGCCTTATACCCCAACAAGGGTCCATATATATACATACCCGTAGCCTCTAATTCTCGCTCGAATTTCTACCAACCGCCGTAGGAGTAGCCGCCAAAGTTTATTTGCGGTACGCGCGCTTCGCGGCCTTGTCTAGCGGCGAACGTTTCTATAGATAATAGCCTGGAACAGGCGAACAATTCTCTAACGTTTCCTTCAGTTATATAACAATTAAGAAAGTAGAATTTTGCATTAAAATACACACACACACACACACACACAAACATTTATGTATATAGAGAGAAATTAAAATGTTGATTCTTCGCTTACGCGCTCGGGACGTAGCACGCGCTTCTGATGTCATTCAGTGGACCGTATTTTTCCCGAGTGATATGTTTTTGCTAGTCCTTCAATTATTCTTTTTAATATTCATGCTTTATATACCATCCGACGGCTCAAAGGAAGCGAATCCTTGAATATTATTTCCATGATTAAAGAAACGATAACGTCAAAGAGAGGAAGACAGACAGAAGGGGAGGGGGGCGAAAGGAGGCATCTAAATTAAACGTTCTTCCACAGAATATATTGCTAGTGAATTTCGGAAAAGTAAAGACTTCACTCGCGAGATACTCTGCCAAAAAAAAAGAAAAAAGAATTTCATTGAAAGTAATAGCTTCCACCGATAAGTTCTACTCTGTGAGTGTGTGTGTATATACGCGTAGAACGAGGAAAAAGCTTTTCGTTGTCGCTTTTTCCTATTGTTTCCGCGAGCTGCGTTGTCGATCGCTAGCAATAAAAGAGCTCGCGGTATAGGTCGAATTGAAAACCGTCAATTTCGAAAGTCTCTCTCTCTCTCTCTCAATTCTACTCATACGTCTATCCCATAGTTGTATATCATACTGATACGGCCCGAGCGCAATGTCCGCCAGAGTATGATGCCCAACAGACACAGTACGACCAAGAGTTCAGCGGTAACGGGTACCAATGTATCGAGTATGATGGCACCGATCACCCTAACTGCCGTTACCTGCGATCAGAACAAAACCGTTCAGAAGCACGTCACCACCAAGATGGATTGCTCAACGCAAAGCGAATGTGAGTATTTGCTCTCACTCTCTCTCTCTCTCTCTCTCTTGATTTGCACACGTCATTGGATTTCGATACGCGCATATACTGCTTGATAATTCATATTCGCTTGTCGTGTATATCTGTTATCATCCTAATTTAGTATATGAATTTCCATTGCTCGTGTGACTCCTCCCACTACCGTTCCTTGCTTTGTATGCATTTTCTTCTGTAACACTGATTAGGGTATTCATCATGAATAAGCATGTGACACGTTATTATTTGATGATCCGCGTGTAAACGAAGAGTACAAAGAAAATTCGTTATATTTCAACAGTCGATTTACATTTGAGTTTATTATGCATAAAGTGTATAGTATTTTATTCTTTTGATTAATTCATCAATTCATTTGTTTTTAATATAAGTTACCAAGATTCAGTAAAAACAAATAAACAAGTTATTTACGTTTCTATAAAAGAAACATCCCTGGTAGAAAATTAACCATTTTCGTTGGTTAACATGTTAATCAAATGGAAGCATTTTTGACCTAAATAAATTTC
>JAYJLV010000027.1:8590780-8601708 GCA_036873485.1 Torymus texanus | reverse complement strand
CGATGCAAGAATCTTAAGCTTTCCGCATCGATTTCGATGCGGGAAACACGTACTTTCGACCAACGTATAAAGAAAAAGCATTTATCATTATTATTTAGTTGCTTAACGTAATTGAGTATGAGACAGCTACTTTTATTCTTAAATATAATTTGCCTTCGTATGCTTACTCCCCGCAACGTACTGCAAGTATGAAATGAGTAGCGAGGTCTGCGGGCAATGTGATAAGAGGACAGACTGCGTGGCATCTAAATCGAAAGTCAGTCCGCAAATGATCGATAAGTGCTTTCACGTTTTTAACGACTAGTTCACGAGTTTCTTTCTTTTTCTAAAGCAAAAATATATTCATCCCTGTCTTCTCCTTTTTACAAAATCAAAAGAGTGCAGGTTCCTCTAAGACTGAAGCGAGTACGAAGAAGCGATTGACGCAAAAGGATGGCGAGAAAATGTGCAATGTAGATGTATAACACACATTTTCCTTTTTCCAGATTTTTTTTCTCTGTCTCCTTCTGGCCTCTTCTTTATTTTATACACTTTCCAGCTCTTTTATTTCGGTATTACGCGCGCTGTATCCTCTTGCGATCTTTATTTTACATTTTTTTGCGTTACAGTGTACTATATAAACATTCGCTTTTTCCGCAAGATTCGCCCTCCGCTTCGATGTACTCTGTTCGATACTTTTTACTAGGAAGTTTTATTCGATTTTTTTGTATTTCCTTCCATTTAAATGGTCGCTAGAATGTGTTTCTACACATCGTATATTTCTACTTTCTTTTGCTTTTGGTGTTTGTTAAATAAACGATATTTATAAACTGTGATTTATCTCTATATTCTATTGTATTATTTTTATTGACATGTTTTTTCCTGTAATATATTTAGATATTATTTTTAATAAAATTTATAACTTTTTCGCAAATTTAATTGTTATCTTAGTATAACAATCTAAATTAATGACAACAATACACATTATACCCTTGTATAAAATACTTAATAAAGGAAATTTTGTATTGAGAATTAATTCTGACTGCTCAAAATGATATTAAAAATACGAAAGAAAGTGATTTATTTTGACGTTTCCAATGTTTGTTTTCATCTGCAAATTGATCAATGATCATGTGATCAGCCAATAAATAATGAGAAGATTTGAACGCAGACCACGTATAGACCACCTCTGTGGTGATATCAAAAATATAGCACTACCAGCGACGATCCATAATGCGTATAAAAATAGATCAAAGTCAAAAACGTTCTGTGTTGTGTCTTGAATAATTCTGAAAGTCTTGTCAAAAAATAAAATGGGGTACCTTCTAAATTTTTACTTGCTCCATTGTATATAGTTTTCTTTTAAATAAAATATTTTTGAAACAGAAAATAAGGTTTGAAGATGTAGAATATGTTTTACATCTGTAAAGAATTGAATATTTCCTATTAAATATGCACAAATCGTTTTACGCCAATAAATAATTAAATTAGTTTATTAACTTGATTTGTTCACCTTTATAGAAAGAAACTAAAATGCCTACGCGTGTACCAGTACCCACGATTTTCCAAATAACTATGTTGCATTTATATGTCTAACTTGATAAAATTACGCATTGTTACTGATTATACCGTAACGAGTATACCTTGAGATATGCAATGCGTACTTAACTGCACTCACGTAAATGAGCCTCTTAATTTACGAAAAAGCTATTTTTAATATTGTACACAAAAAATATACACATCTTTTCAGAAATTAAAATTCTTAAAACTATAATTAGATAATAATCCTGGAACTATTTAAACACAATCGTACTTAAATTTTAAATAAATATAATACTTTAAACGACCAAAAATTCCGACATAATTCAAATTTAATTTCAGTCAGTAGTTTTGTAATATAAAACATTGTTGCATCATAAATTTATCGGTGCAGCTACATTTCACATGTCAAACAGATAGTTTTTCTTTTTTTTTCATTGGCCATAAAACTTTTGTCGACAATTTACAGTCAGCTAATGGAGTTCCTTAGTGGCAAAACTTTTGGTCGTTGCCAACGGTTTCAATTTTATTTATATAATACTGTTTAACCAGGCGCTGCACGTGCCGTCGGCGGTCTCGTATAGTAGCCGAAAATCGAAAGATACGATGCTATATCGGTGGTGTCGGTTTTAAAAGCAGAGGAAAAAAAGCGCAAGCCGTGGATAAATTCGGCAAAGTCGAGCGGAAGTATAGGAGGTCGAATCACGCAACTTGTAAAGATAAACTCGCGTGAAATCGAACGATAAGGTCATCGTCGCAGAAAAAGATGCGCCATAACTAATATAAGATGGGGAGAAATGTGAAATCGGAAGCTCGTACCAAGTAGATTGAGCAAAGTTTATCATCAATCTCGAAGGAACGATATACTATAATGTTTACTTTACCTAAGAAAATATTTCTTTTAGTGTACAATGTTTTTCTAATACAATATCATAATACTATTTTAATAATTTTTTTTTAATCGTCTTTAAATTGAACTTTGCATTTAATTTTAATATCCCATAACTTTATATGATGAAATTAATTGCTATTCAAATTTATACCCACTCAAATTATAAGCCACCTGCTACCAAAATATCAGACTATCTTCATACGTTTATGTAGGTAGCTACAAAAACCATATCATATGCTCACATACGTGAATATAGATTAAGCGAGACGATAAAGTTTATACACCAATACATTCATTTCACACAAAACATGATTTTAGTTAAGCTCACGTGTTATAGAAAATGTAAGCAAACATCTTTTATTTTTAATAGTAAAAAGTAAGTGTACAAAAGGCAATGTATTAATATTCAACCTTGCTAGATTTTATTTATTGAGACATATTCCAAGTTATATTTCAAGATACTAAGTGCTCTTGATTTACCACATGAAACTTATAATCAAAAAGACCAAACAAAAACATCAGAATGAGAAAATCAAACGCTGAATGATTATTTTATTTCACTTCACGCAAAGATCGCTAAGAAATGGTGGCGTCACGAACAAAAATAGACGAAAAGCTAATAATTTATTTGCGCCTTATTATGGTGTGAGAAAATACCGCAGCTCCATTAAGAAAACGGATAAGGGCGCTCAGTGACAAATGACAAACTACATTTATTATGATAATTCCGGAGTGAGTTTTTCCGGAGTATATTGAAGTAGTATATAGTAGCATTTTATCAAAACGGTATATTCCTAATTTTATCTCGTATACACAATAAAGTTGACTAAAACATTGCTGTTTACACACTCCAGCGCTGCAATAATCGACCACAAGTGAGCAAAAAATCATTTTATATAAAGAAACCATAAGTCACGATCAATGGCTACGGCAAAACAAGCGTGCGATATCAATGTGTATACCTATATATACACAAAAGACGCCCGAGGTCTCCCCCCCCCCTCTCTCTCTCTCTCTCTCTCTCTCTCTCTCTCTCTCTCTCTCTCTCTCTCTCGAAACTTTCATTAACGTCATTTGACAGAAAACTTTACCGGCGTGCCGATTGACTCTCGCCTTTGTTTACGGTCCCGATCGAGACGGCGTCTATTAGTCGCGAACTGACGGATATATATATGCACTCAAAGTGTTTATATATATATATATATGTATACAGACACACACATACACAGAGTTACATGCGCTACCGCGTGAAATCCGGTATATAAACGAAATGATGCTGCTGCTGCTGCTGCTACGCGTCGGCGTCGGCGGAAACGTCGCCGCGCGAATTTAAAACAACGCAACACAGCGCTTAGCCCACGACGACGACGCCATCACGGTCGGCGCCGAGTTCAAAATAGAATGAATCGTGTATATATATATATGTATTATACACGTGTCTTCGCGCGCTCTTCTCTCCACTCCATCTCTTTTATTCCTCTTGGACTTTCTTTCACACGCCCATTGCGGCTCCAACACGGATTCTGGGTTAATCGTGAAATTTTACAAACTCGTCGTCTCGCGTAACTTCTAAGCAAGCTGATGTAATGTACGACCGATGGTACGTCGTTGTCCGACGGCTTAGAGACATTTAATTGGTACCAAGCGCGCGGAGGAACCGACAATTTCACGCGGTATAGTATATACGTAAAAAAAGAGCGCGTATCAATAACCGGACGCGCACGCTTCTTCTTTTGAAATATACCGCCGCTGTCGTGTAGTTGTTTGTATATATGTATACTATGTATAAGTTTTGAGCGCGCGATTAAATCGTCTTGTTTTATAAATAACGCTGTATAATCTAGTCGAAAAAAAACGGTGATGGGATACGTTTCGAAGCATATATGTATGTATATATGTATTATACGTGAATCGTGTATAACTGAATTTCAACATTGAATGAAATTTGCAAGAGTCGATTACAAACTCATACTCACCCACTATATACACAGAGACCAGTTAGAGGAAAAAAGCTCGTTTATCACGTGACTTAATATTTACAATCACTGAATCGTTTCATAAATTTCATCCTCGTTGAGAAATAATTTTTCGACAACCGTAAATTACCGCAAGATATCGCGCCTCAAACTTATCGAATCGGCTCTCGATTTTTCTGGTTTTTCACCGCGACTGAATGGACTCTGTTGTAATATTAATTGATTACGTTGAATTCATAATATACAACGTGGATCGGAAATTCTACTAACGATAAATGTCGCCCGTTATAATGAACCCATAACCGCTAATCATTCGACGGGAGAAACTCTAGAAACGATGCGCGGCATTGACAAGTCGAGCGATATCGCGAATTATATGACGGAATATTCACGCGGCAGCATAATATTATAATAAATGAAAAATTCAAAATATGTACACGAAGCATGAGTGGACGGTACCCCGACAGTAATATACGCTGTGGTCGCGTTTCGGTTCTCGCTATACTAATACTCGCCTACACAATCGCGACCTTTGAATCGTAATTCATCATCCGACGAAACTAGATCGCGGCGCACTTTCCCTCGTGTTATAAAGGCGCGCAATTGTCAACATGCCGTTTTGTATAGGAAATCTACCGCAACCCTCGTTGCGCGAATCGGGCCATCGAGAGTTAGCGAAAAAATGTGTACGCGGTGTATATGTTTGTGACATTCTCGCGGGTAATTCCACGATAAATTTTAATAGGAGGAGTGTAAGTAAGTATACGAGTTCGCATCACCGAATCGGTGTATGATGTCATCGTATTGTAGCTGAGAGATGGAAAAGAAAGAGAGATACTTTTGTGCTGGGAGGGCAGAACGTGACAAAAAGTTAAAATATACGTACGTAAGAATTGTAAATATTGTGGGTACGTCGATGTCTATATAATTATGTTGTGCAAAGAAGTGGACTTTAAAGTGATTGGCAGAAAAATTTAAATGTGTGTGTGCGGGCTCGAGAGATTGCAGATAGAAATGCAACGACTGTTACGAGAAACAATTATTGAATGTATAAATCATGTGAACGAATAACATAACAATCTGCGACGTTGAACAGTGTGTTTTTACAATTAAAAAGTTTTTTAAGAAATTGTTTTTATTTAGTCGCGAGACTATATGATTCTGAACGTGATTTATACAAGTGTTAAATTGACTAATGATGTTTTTATCTTGATGCAATTAATTTATTTATTTTCACGCATTCATCCGGTCGACGTCGCGTCCATTAAAAAAAAATCTAGAAGACGGTTTTCCCGTTTACTCATATTCGCCGCAGTAAATAATAAATTTTCACAAGACGCAAGCGCAGAGGAATATTCCAAAATCCTCTCTCGTTATCCAAATAAATACGTATACAACACTTCGACATACATATATATGGGTGTGTGTAACCTTTTGAAATTACTTCGAACTTCAAACAACAAAGACAAGTAGCTCTCGTCACTTCGTTGTAGCTTCTCGACTTTATTTCGAATTAAGAAATATCGCTTTAGGATTGCAATTAGAAAACGATTCGGCGCGGATGAGATACGGCCAATCGCCAGCGACGATGGAATAAAATGAATGAGCGCGCGCGCGCGCGCACGCGGTTAGTTAAGAGGGACAAGAAGAAATATATATATTACAAGCATAATGTGTGTATGAGTGCGAGAGCGGGAAAGAAAACGGAGAGCAGCAGTAGAGGAGGTATAAGCACGGGAGAGGGAAAAACAGCGAGCGCGTAGAGTGTCTGGTGCCAAGCAGGCTGCGAAGGGGCTCGTCATCAGCATCCACGATTGGCGGCGCTGACTCGGTGGGGACGGCAAGCTTATAAGTCACCGCGGTCCTCATCTTGGGCCAATAGTCGCAAAACAGTGAATCCCAGACAACAGTGTTAACCTAAAAAGCTCTCCAGCCGAAGTAGCGCGCTATTCTATACTACTGTCTTTCTATTATCTCCTTTGCTACTCGTTGTCGGTCAGTGAAACCAGTTTTTGACGAATCACGCCACATCACATTGAGTTCGCTATACGAATATTAATCGAAAGCAACTTCATTTTTTCTTCTTCTTCTGTTTTTTTTTTTATTTTTCTTACAAATGTCGGGATCACAGCAACGTGTGGCGCTTTGCACTTAAACAAATAAGCAGACAAATGGGGATAAATTAACAGCAATCGTGATGACGTAAACACGCCAAAAGCGTTTTCAACCAGACCAACGAACCGGATAAATCGCACCGTTGAAAATAAATAATATTCTGCCGATCTTGTTGATAGCGTGCGATTGTTATTACTCTGTGACTGGATTTCGGGCACATACGCGAAGTAAGCCAGACTCTTTGGAGTTTTATACTCTGCCAGCGACAAATAAACTGCAACACTTGTAGTATCCAACTTTATATCAATTTTGGTGTACAACAGAGAAAGAAATAGAGAAGACAATAAGTACAGTGGAAACTTCGCCATCTGCTCCACTCTGTGAGGAAAAAAGAACAGCTTTCGAAATTACAAGTAAGTACAGGTAATAAACACCATCAGGACGTAAGTTTTGAAAAGTTATAAAACAGATTTTTTCTATTGAATATTCTTGGTCGCGGTCGAGAAATCAGTTTCTTATGCAAATTGCAATAGTTAGTAATTTTTAATAACTAAAAAAATATTTTAATCCTTACGATATCAAAATAATACTATAATGATTATATTGATTAAAACGCGTAACACACAATATCGTTACAAAATCTATATTTCCTAACAAATACTATTCTGATCCTACTAAAATATTTAACTCCGCTGGGTATATTGTTCGGCTCACGCACGTGTTTCGGCGAAAGAAATAAAATAAAAAAAAAAAAAAAAACAACGAAAACAAATATTTAGTTACATATACACATGTCGTGGCACGCCGAGCATTCATTGGGAAACAATCAATGCTGCATTTCAAATTAGCAAGCAAACGATGACTCGCTCGTTTTATCACATGAATTTTAATTGTATATTACGACTTACTCACTATACACTTCATCTGCAACCACATTCATCAGTTTCATGCCAAGTGAATCTGCGCTTCTCTCTCTCTCTCATTACATTATCAATTCATTGCAGTCGCGAAAACCGCCTACGCGCGGGTATGCTTTACAATCTCTCAACTCTTTTCTTTAGTCGGACCGACTTATACCCACAATACACGCACGAAACGCTTTGCGCACAAGAAACATTTCGTACGGTCTGTGCGAGACAGACCCTCCCGATAAAGCATCACACGCTCGATTGATAAATCAATGTTGAACACGCATATCGTTGAAATTTGTCTAAGTGCTTCAAGCCACTCCTGGAAGATAAACAGCTCTGCGTAGGCGGGCCGTGACCGTATGCGATTGTCTCGGCAAATTTCTTCTCCCCCCATTGTGTTTTCGCGACAGCGAGGCGAATGCGCGCGAGAAAGAGAGAGAGAGAAGCGGATAAGAGCAATGGAAAAAGGGGGAAAATCGTTCTCGACGTACTGTGGAATGCAGCAGCGGCGCTGCACGAGGACGAAGAAACGTGAAGAGAGCCACGACGCGTGTTTACGTTGCGGCGGCGGCGTGATACCCCATTGATACGAGTGCAGCGCGTGCTTAGGCTACTTCTGCAATTAACCGTTTGATGCTTTCTCTCATTCTCTTTCGCGGCTTCGGCAGTTAATCAAACGCCTTTTGAGAAACGAGAAGTCGTCGGATATCGCCCTTGATAAAATAGCTTTACGAAGACTTTTTCGTGTAAATAATAACGTATAGTGTTTTTTTTTAAACTATCATCGTACTGATATATCGTTTAATAAAAGCAATAAAAATCTTAATTAAAATTAGATGTATATTTTTCAATTAATTGATAACCAGAACTATTGAATATAAATCAACATTCCATTCTACCGCGATAATGAACTTCACATGTCTCGGGATGGAACAAACAAAGTTTTATGGTAAACGGAAGAGATATTTGAAAAAGTATCACTCAGTTGTAGATACACTGTGGGACGAAATAAGAAAAGCATGTATAAGATTCAAGACATCCAATGGCGTTGGCAGAATTTATGCGAAAAAAGGGGTTAAATTGATATAAACTTGATAAACGGGGATAAGTCATACACGCGGATTGGCAGACTCGTGCATCCTTTACGCAAAGAAGACCGCGTGTGCAAAGTACCATCGGTGCAAAGTATGATTCACTGGTCGGTTTATTCCTCTGCGGGCGGTACGTTACAACGTTATATATATATATATATATACACACACACACACACATAAGTATGCGCGCATGCGTCGCTAATATTTCCATGGCCTCGGATGGCTGCTGCTGTTACTGCTGCTCTTGAAAGCAACGCATGGAGATGAGAGAGAAAGAAGAGCAATAAATAATAATAATACAACGGACCGCGCAACTCGATTGAGACAATTGAGGGGACCGATCGTCAGTTGACGCATGCAGAGCGCCACCGTGTGTGTGCCGTCCTCCTGCCGTCCTCGACATCGTCTCAATCGGTCATCACGCGTCGATCGAGAGAAGAAGTGAGAGAGAGAGCGTGGATTCCTTAGCGCTCATTGGATAGGAGCAGATACGCGCGACCGAGAAATTGCGCCCGGAATTTCGTTGCGTGACAATGCATCAATTGTATTTTAGGGCTCGGACGATTGAAAAAAATTGACGGCGATCGAAAGTTCGCTTCTCGAGAGATCCTTTTTTAATTTAGCGAAGCGCGTTGCTATATCGTGCCATTCGATATTGTTACGCGTGGTTTAACTTTTGCATAATTAATACGTCGATTGAATTATCTTTAAAGTAACTGGTTGAGTTTTGATAAAAATACACTGTATAATATTATTACTTTTTTTTTACACTTTGAACGATATCAAAATCTCGTTTTTTTCTTTAAAAACTTCAGCAACTTGTGTAATAATCAAAAGTTCAAGATTCAAGTTAATCGAATGAAGTTAATATTCGGTAAAATTTATATTCATCGAAAGAAGTTTGCAGCTGTTAATTTTTATCAATGCAAAGGGAGAAGCGGAGAATATAGTGCTGCTCAACTAAATGAAGCAAAAAGAATGAATGCATTCGTATCGTCTTGCATTATTGTGTATAGCGTAAATTCCGCGCACGCTATTTCAGTTGTGAATCTGCTTATACTGAGAATAATACCAAGATTCTCGTTAAAGATAAACATCCGACATTACGGCTATTGTGCGGGGGCAGAGCACTTTTCTTCGGGCTGATACAATGAAAATGCATTACCATGCTTTTAAATAGACTCGTCTCAATGTATCTTTCATAATTAAGTAATACGTCACTTTCTTAAAATTCACATTATACACTCCCTATTGAATTTATCAAGCTTCATTAATACAACCCACAATACTTTTTTACTTTATTTTCAATATTATTCGTTAAGACGTTTGAAGAAATTATGAGCTTCTTCAAATTGTTAGAGACACACATACACACTAGTTGGGAAATTTATCACTTTCATATATTTCTTCATTTATTTATTGCCTAATAATTTCTTATTTCAAGAATAACAAATTTGAAAGATATAAAATTAAATAAATTAGTCGATACGATTCGTCGTATCAAATTTCCATTTTGAAATCAAGGAAAATCGCTCGAGAAGATAAAGCATCAAATTTATAGGAGTTTAGTGGGAATTTGTAAACTCCACGACCTTCATAATTTATTTCGTAATGCCTCGCAGGTCAATGCACTGTCGTGTCGAACGATTCTGAAACTCGGTCATATTGCTAGTTCTAAGATCTATATTACGAAATTCGGTCGTTGTCCTCTAATTGCGGAAAATGCTCCGAAAAACGCACGCACCATTTGCAAAGATATTAAAATTTCACGCACGACTTGAATTTTGTACGAAACATTTATCGTCTTATTTTATCGAGGACAAGGTTTTCAAAATAGTCATCGCCGATTTCCTTAAACTATAAATCATGACATAATAATAATAACGTACTAACCTTTTTCCGATCCTTTTGTAAATAATTTCTTGACAATAGCAGTTTTATCCAAATAAGCGGGAGTATTGGAGAGTTCATCACATACCCGTTGGAATTCGGAGAACATATCGTCCTTTGACGGGTCTTTCTTCACCTCAGCTTTAACATCTATGGTCTTCTTCTTGTCCGCTAAATTGCCCGCTTTACCAGCATCATTCCCTCCTTTCTTTGACATTTTCGCTTGAGCAGCCTTTGGTGATTTTCCTGCTTTAGCCTTAGCTGCTTTAAACGGCTCTGTTGAGGAAATAATACTTTCATTAATCTTCGAAAACTGATATTCCTAGAAGATTTATGGACTGACATATTTACAAATATTTCATAATAACGCCTGATTATCAAAATAATATTAAATTAAGAGTTTTATATATACTACTTTATCGACATAGCTATGAATAAACAATACTACTGTTCAAGCCCTGGTAGAAAATTAACCATTTTCGTTGGTTAACATGCTAATCAAATGGAAGCATTTTCGACCTAAATAAATTTT
>JAYJLV010000027.1:8568218-8587560 GCA_036873485.1 Torymus texanus | reverse complement strand
GTTCGATAGAGGGGCGGGGGGTAGGGGGCTGATAGAGGTTTCAAATTACAGAATGTTCTAGAACATTCGATAGAGGGGTGGGGGGTGGGGGGGTGCTGATGGGCGAGTGGTGTGGGAGTCCAGAAGCCCTGTTGCTTATCTACTAAATATCATACGACAAACATTATATTATCGTTTTTTTTGTCTTATTTAAAATTTCTAAGACACACACACATACATACATAGAGACACACATGCATACGCTCGCACGCACACAAACACGAACACACATGCACATACACCCCACGCCCACACATAAAAGCATGCAAGCATTTGGGAAATATTAAAATAAGCGACAATAATTAAAACTACGATTTTCTTATTTTTTCATTGGCGCACCAACTTGGGCTTGCTTACGATTATTAGCTGGTAACTATTCGTTAAAATGTAGCGTAGAAACACATACATAAGAGTATTTAACACAAAAAAACGATAATAAAAAAATTTGTCGTATGATATTTGCACAAAGTGAAGAAGGACATCTTTGACTGAAGATTTTCTAGGGTTTAAATAATGTTAAATCTATTTTTTGAGGTCATATTTGGAATCCTGATGCAAAAAACTACAAGAATATGTTTACAGATAATTAAAATAATAAAATCTAAATAAACTCGAGTAAAAAATATAAACTTTTTTCTAATATTCGTGTATTTAAGCTTGATTATCAAGGTCAAATGGTCACTTTTTTAAATCAGCTTTATTTTTCTTTTGTTGAAAATTACATACACTTTTAAAATCTGTTTGGGTTATATCTTTGTAATATTCCTATCCAGAGTTATACGATGTTGTCCAAAAACGATTCGAATTAGCACTATACACCCCCTTGCTGTCAGGCTAAAAGATGAATTTCAGAATTTTCTTCTCTGTCTTAAGACTTGTAATGCAATTGTTTTTGATTGACGTATTCTTCTTAATGTTATGCATAAGAAGAGGTCTGCCTTTGTAATGTTGAGAAAATTAATTAAATCTTGATAAAGCTTTTAATCCACATGAAAATAACGAAAATCTGCGAAAAATAGATGAGTAGGTTTAAAGTAAAGTAAAAGATTCCTCGAAGATTTCTTTTATATATTAATACAGAATAAACTTAGATTGATCCTTGAATAGTTCAATTTATATAAACACTGTATCATTTATTTTGACATTATCTAACAATCAAAAACGTTTGTTGATGATAACGTTCTTCATGCTATTATTGATAGACTTTTTTTGGCTAAAATAGATTCGATTTAGTAAAGTTTTTGTATGTTCTCTTACGAAAGTTGTTTCTCTGAAGTTATTATTATTTAAACATATTATTCTAATGATAAAAAAATCGCATTCACTTCTTATGAAAGAATATTAATATAATAGTAATGTAAATAACAATTAAGAAGAAAAGGAAGTTGAAATATTTGATAAAGAAAAAATATGCGCGCAAAATGGTGAACTTTGTTACAGCAAGGAGTATGTGGGTAGGCGTGAGGCGCTTTTGAATGGGCGTATTAGTAGATAAAGAGCGGAGTCCGCTCAGACAAAGAAAAAGTATCACCCCCTTAATCGCGACGACCCCAAACACTGCGAGAATCCACTTAGTTCTACCAGCACGTTTCAAATCCTACGAACATTCTCAAGATCCTCTGTTATTTAGCATTTGCGTTAAGCATTGACCTAGCTTTTTGCTTTACCAAAAATCGACGTCCAGAAAATCCTAATCTTATTTGAGAGCAAGGATTTATTTTTTTATCATTACCGAGAAAAATAAGACGCAGAGTCATTATCGGAATTTAACATTATAATTTAAATATATTTTTTTTTCAATAACAAATTCATCAATTAGTTTTTCGAGATACAGATTAATTACGTACTCAGAAGTTAAAATAGATTTGTCATGAAAATTCCACTTATAACAAACAGAAAAATATATTGCAATAAATTCAACATCTTACGTACAGTATAATAAGAAAACCAATAGAAATGCACAATCGTGACAACCGATTCTAATTGGACCACTTGACTTTATCGACACCTGACACGATGACGTCATTAACAACCGATTCATATAGCATTTTTGCATTGCAAATAGACAGGAACAGGCACATTGTATCGACAGACCGATGATCTTGATTGGATTATGTTATTTGTGATAGACAGATAAATCGTTCAGGCGCCGACTTTTTTTCTCGGTATTGATTTTTCCCCTACTCTCTATTATTGCATTGATGAAACCGTTTATGAATCAATTCATTTAGATAAAAAAAAAATCCAAAATAAATATTTTTAATAGAATCATAGTTCTATTTACAAATAACTATCGTGGAATAAATGAAATCGATTAACACATTATTTTTCTGTTATTTAGACATGGCGCTTTGTCATTTCAAGATCTGCAATATGGGACGAAAACGACAGATGTAAACCAACAAGGCTATGACTCAATATTTGAAGAGCTCTTTTCCTACAATTTTCGAGAAACATACTGGTACATCTTGTGAATAAACCAAAGATCGTAACTTGAGAGCATTGCACTCTACTAGAAATCAGAAGATTCTAGGAGATAGTACACAGAAAAAATAGAATAAATAATTTCACGTTCATCGTCTAGAATATCTACTCTTCTGCTTCGATTATTGACTCAATTGCCTATACTGATAATATATAAATTTATCAGGTATCTTATCTGTAACGGCTACGAAATGAAAAATTAGTAATGTAATTCGGGAGCTCAAAAACTACTACTATGCAGATGAGTCTGATTCACAGCTTTACCTCGTAGCGTAAAATAAGAGCAAAATAAATGAGCTGAAATGTTCGATGAAAAATATACAATTAGTATTTCTTTAAGTTGAATAGTTAAAGAGAACCGGAAGCATTATAAAGGTGACAAAGCTTGAAAAATTGCTGCAATGCATGAAGTATAAAAATATAAAATGGGAGTACATTTAAGAATTTACAGTACTTTGCAGTATCCTTAAATTAAAAACATTGCCTTCAATATTATAATGTGAACAACGAGTAGTTTATAATTGAGTTTTAAAATTTATTTTTCATCGAAGTATATACGCTTTTATTTACTAAGAAGCTTTTTTAGTTTTTCGATTAAAAATTCAATTCAATAGGTATATATAGCTTATTTTATCTACTTTTTGATTAACCTTTTGCATATTTAAAAATTGATAAATGTTAAATACTTTTAAAATTCTATGATACAACACAGTTAAAAATCAACCTGATTGAGTTTAAATTGAGTAGCTATATTAAATACAAAGTATTTCATTATTGGCAAATAAAAAAATGTACCTATTAAAACAAAACTTCCGGTCTATTGGTAAAGACTTCTAAATCAGTGAAGACTCATAAAAGACTTATAAACTTCAGATGCATATATTGCCTGACTTCGAACGAAATGTTTTCCCAAAAATTATCGCAAGCTTACTTAGTATTTCAAGTCATGTAAGAATTTGTATTTATTCCCTAGAACGTAAAATAGGAAGGGTGCACGGGCCTAATTGCGGGTGATGACTAAACTATAATAACTAAAACTTCAGTATTTAATGTAAAGGGACATTTATTAAAAGAGTGAAAGATATAAAGGATTATATGTATCAAACATATACGAATGTTAACAATTACGATGGCAATCAGCAAAAATATATATTAAAGAAAAATAAAAAAAAATTATTTATTTATTTACACAGACGCGAGGTCCGAAGAAATGGCCTTGAGATGCTAATTTTTGAATGAGTGTGAAGAGTAAAAGCTATGCATGAATGAAGAAATGAACGCGATAAGTAGAGGGTGTAGGTAAACTATGTGCTAAAGATCCTTAAAGAGTAACGTAACTAACTTTACAGAGGCCGCCTGCACCCTTCATTAAATTATTTATGATGAATTATTATAAATCATTTTTAGTGAGATAATAATGTTAACATTTAAGTCTAATTGCGGAAAATTTAAACTTATTTATTTACTTACAACAAATTTTGTAATATCTTTTTAATACGTCCATTAAATATGATTATAAATTATATTATATTAAAATTGTTAATTATATTATTTTATTACTAATTTTATTGTTGTTATCAATAGTATTTTCCCAATTCCTTTGACAACATAAAAAATGTATGTGATGAGCAAAATGATAAAGTACTTGTAACAATTCGAAAAAATCTTGATCTGTATCGCTACAAAATTGTTTATTAATGTATTCTATTAATAATATAAAACATATCTCATGCAAGTTAGTCAGAAATTTCATATTAATTTACCTTTTAATATCAAAAATTTTGAGATGAATTTAAAAATGTTTCACTGATAATATATAATAAGAAAAAGGCGATTAATTGATGATAAATTAGTGATAAATTTCAGTTTGGTCTACCTACTATTGACTTTTATAATACATCATATCCACTACTGTATTGATTTATTGGAATTCTTACGAATAACACTATGTACATGATTACTTTTCATTCAAATATCAAAATAAATTTATTAAACTATGATCATGTTACTTGAACCTACAAATATTAAATAACTAAATCATTCGTATAGTTTCGTAATTTTATTGATGATTATCTACAGATATTTGTTACTGAAAATATTATTATTTAAATTTATAAATTGAAAAATATAGTCTATTTGCAAGAGAATTTCAAACTTTACTCTACATTTTGTTACACAATGAGAATATGTATACAATATAATAAAATACAGTCGGACTATGGTTCAAACTATATTGTTTATATTTATTACTCTATAGCAGCATTATATTTTTTATATATTTATGTTTATTTAAAATACTTAAAAATATTAATACTTGATAAAGAGAGTTCAACGAACTAATAATTTTTAACATTAATCAACGGCAGGCGGCACTCTGAATTTCGAAAGTACATACCTAGTTAATTTGACATTTGATTGATTAAATCAAATGACACGATTCTCAAATAATATTACATGCATTCATAATGTTATGCTTCTTTATTCATGATTCTATTTTAGTTACTAATTTCTATATTTTATCCTTTAAACTATTGATTTAAATATTACTACATTTTCAAAACTTAGAAATTTGATATAAAAAATTTATGGATAATGTGTCAATATTCTAGAAAAC
Source organism: Torymus texanus (assembly GCA_036873485.1). NCBI lineage: Eukaryota > Metazoa > Arthropoda > Insecta > Hymenoptera > Torymidae > Torymus > Torymus texanus. The sequence continues at coordinate 8,582,423 of JAYJLV010000027.1, read as the reverse complement.
TTATCATAACTATGGCTCATAGTCTATAAATTAATTCTCATCTTATGAATCAGAAAAAGATAATTCAAGTATTTAGATCAGTTCCCCAAAAGTTTCATATAATATTAGTTCGGTTGAGCTTCACTGATAGATAATACGCGATGTCGTAGCCGATTTACGATTGCAAACTTGTCATCCTTATCAAGAGGCCTTCGAGTCGTTTGAAATCATCCAAATGACGATATTTAATATGCGTCTTTTATTTTTAATGCTGATGTTAACAGTGTTGCGTAAACTTTGCTTGTCTTCTTCTCCCTAAACCAAACAGAAGGGAAGGGGAAGCAAGCAGGATGACTGCATTATCGACTACATAAAAACATCAAGCAAAGATTAGATTGTCAATGCTTCAGTATTCACGAAATATTAAAACTTTGTCGCAATCGATTATGATAGTGTTTATTTAGATGAACTCAAAAAACATTGACAAATTCAAATAAATGATTTTCAATTGCATTAATAATATCTGTGGCACGTAAAATACGCTTCAATTAAATACGTTTTTTTATCGTAATAACTCTTATAAATAGTACGAACATATATGTAATATCACTATTTATTGATACATGATACTACTACTTATTTACGATAAAATAATTAAACTGTTCAAAGCCATAGGTGTTACAACGGGCTTCATCTCAAAATCGTCTACTCTACGCCATCTGTTGATTAAAATATCACTTACTGTTCTGATTGTACGTTGTAAACAAACGGCTTTAAAATCCTTTTATAAAACATTCGCATTTCATATTCAAAACTTAATGGAATAATCAATTGTCATCGGAAACAAAAGTATAAATAAACGTCAAGCAGCTATTGAATGTAAATTTCTTTTTTAACAGTAGAATAAAATATAACCTCAAAACTACTTTCTACTTAAAAAATCACAGAAAGTTCAACTTACCAATCTTTGGTTTCTTTTGCTAACGTCTCTTTGTCAATTCAATCATCTGCAGCTTTATGTACACACAATTATAAAACACGTAAAAACACTATACTGTCAATTTCACAACCAAAAACATTGCAGCTAATTCATGACGTTCGGCACACCGCCCGTCACGTCACAGCACATGTCCAGACACGCTTTTGCAGCGCCTCTGTACCTCGCAATGATAATGCCGAGCTCTGTGTCATTGACGGTTGTGAGTTCCTACCTTATCGACTGCGGACTATGTTAATTTGAGTTTTTAAAAACTTATCTCGGGATTTGAAATGGTAAAACAGAAAACGTTAATGTACTTTACTAATCACGTTCTTTTTTTTTTCATTTAACCGTGGTATGGCAATAATGTGAAATCAACTTTTAACTAAATTGTTTTGAGGAAATGGATACATTTTAATAATTATATATCTTTCATCTTTTACTTTAATATAATTATATTAAGATAGAATAACCGTTTCAATTAAAAGTGATAAATAAAACAAAACAAGAGCAGCATTAAATCAATGAATCTGAGTGCTGTAGTGCTTGGTCTTGTTTGAATAGGCTTGCTTTGCCGTACATACATAAAGTTCGAAATCAATTAACAACTCGCTATTGTGCACCAACTTCATGACTCTTTCAAATAAATCAGAGCGCTCGTAAACATTCAGTTTCTTCGCAACTACACAACTTTTAGCGAGAGGCTTTCATTCGTTTCTCATTCGCCGACGATCGAATGTATGCTTTTGCCGTTTGCAATTATTTTCGTGAATATACATGGACCGTTATAATTTTAAATAATACTTAATAGATTGCTCATACATATTATGAGCTCGTTAAAGTTTCTGCTGTGAATAAATTATCTTTTCTGTTAAAAAAGCTAAAAATAAAAGTGCAATATGAATGGAATACTTTATTTCATACTTTTCGTCTGCTTTGTCCAAGTACAATGTAAGGTAAGTTATCAAACAGTCCATCTTGTATAATGAGCTTCCATTGTTCCTATTTTCGAGTTTAATTACGTTACATAATTGTCTACTTAAAAACACGTACTTTTATTCGCTATTGTATTAATTTTTATAAATGAAAGAGACGTTTCGGTGAAAAATTATACTCGTAATTTACCCGAAAATCTAATTTAAACAATGAAAATCTTGTTCTGTTTTAGGATAACAAAACCGAACAACTACCGTGTTTATTGAAACATAAATATTTTCATGAACAGCAACGCAATAAAACCAATGAAAAAAATAGTTCGAGTAATAATACTACTACTAGTCAAATTCATTTAGATAAGGACAACAAAACAATTCATACGCGAAAAACTCGCTCGGTTCCTGACACTTATTATAATAAGCGTGATAAAACTGAAGGTGATGGAGTTTTTGATCCAGATACTCAGCTGGTAGATTATACTAAAATCTTGAGAAAATTTCAGACAACTCGACCACCTGCTGAAGGCGAGGTTCAACCTTCTGGTAGTCTAATTCCAATGGATGAAGCTAAAAGATTGCATAAACTAAAACCGGTGAAGCCTTTAGATGTCAATGTTCAGCTGCCACATCCAGAGGTTCCTGAAAAGAATTCGCCGCATGGTTTTGGAGTAAGAAATGGCACGTATAATTATGAAAGTCGAAAATTATTTGAAAGACCGAAAGATTTTAGCGCGAAAAATCTGGAATCACTAATGACGTACAATGAAAAATCAAGTACACACAAGAGTGTGAAAAAAGATTTAAGCAGATACTTGCCCTTGGTAGGATGAATTTTATAAAAATAAAAATACTTTATTTATACTAGTAATACCGAATGTATGTCAAGTGTGCAATAAAAATGAAGGAACAACAGTGGAAAGAGGATTGGATGGAAAAAAATTGTAGATTTTCTATCGTTAAAGATTTATTTCATAATATTACACCAACAACTATTATTGAATTTTTATAATAATAATTCCTTATCATGTTAAAAATGCGAATAAACACTTATTCATTAATATATAATTATATATTAATTAATCTTAATATCGTGTAATTGTAATATTAATAGCCTAAAAAGATGCGACGCACGTCGTTTACGATTATAACGTCAGAACCATTTCGTTCCAACTGTCGTCTTCTCTCTCACTCGTTTTTTTTTTATTCCGTTCGGTCACTCTTTCGCTCGCTCTTGCACTCTACTTTTCTCTCTTTCTCTCGCTCGCTCGTTCTTTCTCATCCATATCCTCAGCTACACTCTTATAAAATCGCTTTTTTAAACCTTCTCCATCGTTTCATCCTCCTCTCGTTTACTTGGAATGCTCGATTACACAGTAAGTTCGATAAGTGCTTGTATGCTCGGTTTTAAACTTAAAAAACCCCGGAAAAAAAGGAAAAATTAAGAAAAAGAAGAAAGATATACTTCGCTTAGCGACGCGTCGGACTCGTTCGCTCCGCGGCTGCAACCCGGCGCTATACAAGGCCTTCGTCTTTCTCTCACTCTCTATCTACCTTTACGTGCATGGAACTCCTTGGTCCAGCCTATTCATTCATTCGTTTCCCGTGTCAAAATCCCAAAGAAAAAAAATACACGCGTGCAAAGGCTCTCGTAGCGAACGCACAGCCGCCGAGCGATTACAGAGCAGTAGTATAGAGCGCGACAAAACTTGTTCACATTATACATATATGCGTGTATATCACGAGACGAGTCCGACCGCGAACGCGCTCAGCGACGAGTGTGCGCAGAAAAGCTGATTGTTCGTTCGTTCTTTATTATTAATTTTTTTTCTTTCTTATTATTCATCACTTTTAATTCTCTTATCACGAAGCTGAAAGTCGGAGAGGTGCCCGAATATATTTATTTATAATGCGCTCGTTCTTCATTAGAATAATAGAAATTACACAGTCGATTCACTGCATCGACATATAATTGCGATAACGGAACAATATATATGTATATAATATATAAATATTCTGTAAAATATAATATGGCGACTGCTGTGCACGTGGCGGAATCGCGCGCGCGCGCCTCGCTCTGCCGGGGCCGTTTTCATACATATACATTATATCCTATGCTTTCGTTATGTGTTATTACACGTATATTATATACGTATGCGCGCTGTGTGTTCGGCATGTGTATGTATGTGGGAGCGTGTGTGTGTGTGTGTGTGTGTGTGTGGGAAGTCTCAGAGCGTAATTGTATTTGTCGAGCGATTCTGTACAATAATTGAAAGAAGCGATTACGTTTATAGTTGCGCGAGCACGCGGGTACGCGCCGATAGAAGTATTATTATAACGCTGCTTGTGTGTGAGTGTATATGAGTGAATGTGGCTCTCCGATCGCGCCACATATGCAGTAGTAAGTGTAAGACATAGCGTACGCGAAGCTGAGAGAAAAAAGAGTTTTAGTTGGCCCCGGGAGAGCATGGCTGATGCGCGAGACCCGCATAATCCAAATGTCCAGACATTATTGATAAAATACGAGACGTAAGTACAACAACTATTGTAGCTTAAAATGAGAATCTGCCGCTGCTACGTCTCGGGCGCGCCGCGACCTCGAGCTTTACACATTTGTACGTACGCGCGCGCACGCACACACATACATACAGAGCTATGAGAAGCGCAAGAGCCCGTTTCTACGTCGTTTTTTGTGCGTTTTCATTACATTTGTTTTTTTTTTTTAAGATTTTCGCCATTGTTGATTTTTTTCATTATGTTTTCGTGGATGAGCTATAACGGAGTTTTTTTCCCTTTTTTTTTGTTGATTGACAACAGCTAATTATACTTTTATAAATATTAAACGTACCACTTATATGTTACATTTAAAGTATCGACAGATTTTTTTTTTAATACAATCATTCTGAAAATAGTATGAAAATCAATGGCATTATGGTGATCAATAAAAATATTTCACGTTATAAAAAGAATGTTAAATATGCCATTACTAATATTTATAAAAGTATTCTATCTAGAAATGGAAAATAATGAAACTCCGGTATAACTTCTTGCTTGAATAAACCTTTTGAATTGAGAAAGTGGCTCTGCTTTCTAAAGCTTCGTTCGCTCGGTTGACAATCAATACATTAAAATACGCGCGAGACGAACGTCAGTTTGGGCCATTTTCCCTTCGACGCTAACAAAGAGTCTTTACAAAGTTTACTTTGGCAGTGTTAATAAACGTGACCGCGCGTGCGCGCGCTTTTGAAGAGCATGGACGAGTTTACCTATTTTTTTGTCTTAATTTTACTTTTTTTTATTTCATATTTTATTTGTTATTTTTTTTTTACATATGCGAAGGACAGACGAGACATAGAGTGCACACACGCTGCGCGCGTACACTTCGTGTAAAGTCGAAAACTGACGTTCGATCCCGCGAGTCGAAGTACAATCGTCGGAGTAAAACGAGGCTCCCGAGGCTTGCGGCAGCTTTTGAGGTATTTATGACGAACTCGCGACGCCGCGCGTGTCCGCTTTCTTTCATTATTATTTATTAATTTTTTTTCTTTCATCTTTCATTCTGCGCGCTTTTTTCTACAAAGTGAGACGGGCGGCGCCGTTGTGTACGGAGATTTCTCTTCACTTCGTGTGTTTTCATTTTTACCTTTTTTTATCCCGTTATTTCCTTACGATTAACAATTTCTTTTTTTTTTTGTAATATCTTAACTACCAGAATTCTTTCCCTTCATTAAATCGAAGACGTGTTTTTATGTATTTGTATTCGTTTTGTACTTGTACTGTTCAGCAAGGCAGCGTGTTGCACTTTGTTACATATTAGATTAATCGAACCGTGATACGCTCTTGGATAACTCCAAACGTCAACAATTTTAATGCGAAAGATTGTTGGTGAATATTATTACATATACAATTGATTGTTTCACATGTTTTCTTTTCTTATTTAATTGTGTGTTTTCATACTTGTTTTACGCGATTCTTCAATAACTTACGGAAGATATCACACATCATGAATAGAAGTTTACTTTTCATTGAAAAATTTTTGAAAGCACCCAATTAAAAAATCTTTTAGTATACAAATCATAGTCTATTATAATGGCAAAGTTTTTGGACGTTTGGTAGTAGACCGCGTTACACAGGCCCGTCTTATTTAACCCTTATTAACTTGTGTTCCTGCTCTTTAATGAAGTGGAAAAAAATGTATACGCCTACATATCACTTAACAACGTTGAGACACAAATCGTGATCGCATCTAACTGCATTTGGAAAAAATAATTACAAAAAAAAATCAACGAAACAGGAAGCTGCCAGAGGTTGTCCCTTTCGCAACTTCAGTGACGATAACCAGAGGAAGCGCTTGGTTTTCTTTTTTTTTTCCCCGTTAAAAATGCGATGCCACGCGCTCTCAACCCATGTGTCACTTAGACATCGCTTCTCTTTTTCCGCGATCTTTTTCTATCGTATACTTGCACGTGGGTATGTACCTTCGAAGCAAGTTTACAAACAATTATTAATATATAAAAAAAAAAGAAAACACTTTCTTAATTATAAAGATGTATCAAGAGCTATCGCTGCAAAATGATTTACAATCGGTATCATAATTGCGATTTTCAATAATAATCAATAATAATATTAATAATAATAAACAAATGATAATAATAATAATCATGATGACGATAATGATGATAATAATATTGAGCATGATATATATATAATATATATAATAATTAAATTGATATAGAAGTTTTACTAAACATATTTCAACAATCACTTCAAGAGCGTGCGTAATGACAAAATAGCTTAAAAATAATAATAATAATAATAATAATAATAATAATAATAATTAATAATAAGACAATGAATTATCTTGGAAAATATAAACTTATTTATATTATACATAATATATGCATGTATACGTATTTACATAAAGAGTTAACATAACGTGCCATCGACTCAGTTTATCATACAAACGTGTATGTGAAAACTAACTAATAAGAAAAACTTCGCATAACGATAATGCTCATGATGAAAGACGATAGAGTGTAGTAGCGGGCATTCGACGATTCGAAGTGCATTACATGAAAAAATAAGCAAAAAACTGCCGCCGCGACGATATGTGCGAAGAAAGTAATATACATAGAGTCTGCAGGAGACACAATGAGAGCGTCGACTTTTTCAAAATCATCTCCTCGCTCTCGCTCGTGGCTGTATTTCTATTGAATGAGCAGTAAAAATATGGGAACAGAGATAACAGAGTACATACAGTTAAATCGCGCGATATGTGTACAAATAGATACTATTGAGTAATTATCTTAAAAGTCAGCTGTGCCTATACCGTACGACCTTTCTCTCTAACGCTTGGCTTTTTTCTTACAATCGCTCGGCAACTTTCTCCGTTATTTTCGTTATACTTCGAATTACAAATGTACAATTGATTCATTTTCGTCTTCTCGAAAAGCCAAGTGTATGCCTTATTTACACACGTTGACAAATATTTTTTTTTCTCTTTCTACGCTCGTATACAATGTGCAAGAGTATACCTTAATGATCCTGTCTAAAAGTCCAGAAGTGGCACTTTAACAAACACACAAAAATGTTTTATTTTTTACTACTTGACAATTCTGTCACGAGAAAATCCATCAAGTTTAGAACTTTTCTATTCGTGTACGTGATTTTCTTTGGACTTTTTTCAAGGACAACGTGAAAATGCTAGAAACTGTTTCGTGTAATTTGAGCACACACATGTAAAAATTGTCGAATCGCTTTTGAAGACGATCGAGAAAGACGTGCACCTATATTTCGCTAAAAAGTCGTGATAGCTCGAGCAACAGCTAACTTTGGTCCATTCATCCAGATGAAAGTATTCGGCGGCACGAAAAGTAACTACGTCGGCCTGCCGCAAGATTGGCGATAAGGTAAATAATGATATGAAAGTTCGTTAGTACCATGAAAATGCGACGCTGATAAAAGACATTCTTTTTTATTTTAATCTATATATGCTTCTTTCTCCGTTACAGTAAAGATGATTTTATTTATTTTAATTCTCTCTTACGATCGCTTAAACTCTAATGATCATTAAGAATAATTATTGAATAAACAGTACGGGCGATACCTGTCCATTTTATTTATGGTTTCCTTCTTTATCTGTATGTAAAATTGTATTTCTTTTCATCATCTTCTACCCCACGCACTCACACTTTTTTTTGCAATTTTCCCTTTTGATAAATTTAAAAATTTTCATAACAATTAATTTATACTTAAGGTTCATTAATATTAGATATGGCACAATATAAATATTATATTTAAAGTCTTTTTGAAGACATAATAAAAATAAATCTAAGTAGTCTTTCTTTCTATCTTCGAAAAATTTTCTTTTGTCCTTGTAATTACAATCCCTAAGCTTTTCGATTCAAAAACCGTACATATTGTGTTGCTTTTTTCGCATTTCCCTTGTTTACCTCAACGTATACAGTCAATTAGTTTTTTTTTAAGCTTTGTCCTTCGAAATGAAGAATCGTATTTGAAACAAAAAAGAGCGATTATCCCACGAAATAATACATTCTTAATGTTCTCAGATTCGTGTGACTCTTCGTTATAACTTTTTTTTTTTTAAATAAACTTTTTCAATGCAAAAACCAAATAAAATTTTTCTAAGTAATATTTGACTAAATTGACGACTTTTTTGGCTTCTGTTGTAGAAGCAACTACTGCGATAAAATTTCCTTAAATAATGAGCCACACGTAACGTAAACCCGAGAAGGTAAACGATTTTCCGATGCTCTTTGGTACGTCAATATCACATTAACAAGACGAACTTTAAACCAATCAAAAAAAAAAACAGTCTAATCAGTCGATTCCTTCTAAATTCAGGAATTAAAAGGCGAAAACAAGATAAAGTTACAAATAAAATTTTTTTCATTTAACCCTTAATTAAACTGACATTTTAAAATTATAAAAATCAGCCTTCTCCGAAATAAATTCGCTTTATCAAAGTATTTCTTTCACAGCGCCAGAAAATCAAAGTGAGTTCCGTCAAAGCTGTTGAAAGCCCGATCGGAAGTAGCTCCGAAATATATAAAATAAAAAATAATAAAAGAGAAAATTATTAAGTCTTGTCCCTCGTTTTGGGCTGAAATGCATATAGATATCTGAAGTATTAAGAAAGAAATATATAGGCGCGCTGTACTCGTTTCGATAAGCAAAAGATTCACGCGACTCCCATTGAAATTAAGAACAAAGTTTCATAGAACGAATGGAAAAGAAAATTTTCTTCGCCGACCCTCTTGAAGTTAAACCGGATAAAAATAAACGGATTTTTCCCCTGCAAAGAATATTTTTATCGGACTTCTTCTCGCAAGCATCGGAATCCTTTTTGAAAGTTTTTTTAAAATATATATATATAATATGTATATGTTTACGTGTAATACAGACCAACGTACTGCTTTCCTCGCGTTCCCGTTTTAGCATTACCGATCCCATTGCAATATCTCAAATGCGAAAGTCACATATATTATCTCCCACCGTTTCCAGCCTTTGATATACAACATACATGAAGAATCCGTATCTATTTATTGATATATCATATGTACACGCGTATGATAATATTATAGAGTGAAAAATAAAAATAGATAAGTTAAAAACATTTCTCTTCGTTCCTTATGATAAGTCTTCTTGAAATTCGACGAACGAGGCGAAAAAAGAATTAGACGCTCGAAGAGCTCGAAATGTTTCAGTTTATGCACACCATAATGATAGACTTCTTATTCCCATACGATACCTTTATTTGTATTACTTTTCTTTAACGCTACGCTGGATAGTGTAAGCTTAATTCGATGGCGACAGAGCAGGTAAAATATCTTCCCCGTGAAAAAAAAAATGATAAAAGAAAGAATTACACGACGCACCCTTCCTCCCTCACTGCTACACTCAAGTGTAAAAGTTACAATTAACGTATTTCTATTATATATTCGTAATTTCGAAAGTAAAATACTTGGCACATCATTAGAAGATTTCCCTTTCGTCCCACTAAATATTTAAGCAATCGCCCGCCGTTGATATTCTCTCCCCCTTTATCGCGAGATATTAAAATCAATGATAAAGGGCAAGTGTCTGTTATACCCTGAAAAAGATATGTTTTATGAATTAACTATAGAGCGAGAGGCTGGGGTCGAGGCCGCCGAGTCGATTCCAAGCGCGAATAATAATTAAAACTCGTCTTCTAGAACTTTGGTTTCGTTTTCGAAAAAGCACAAACATAGAATAAAATTTATTTATCAACGAGCAGTCATTTGGCCTTTGGCATCGTATAGTCGCGATTCTTTTTCGCTCATTTTCTTTTTCTCCTTAATTTCTTTTAGAATTTCTTTTCCATCGCCTACTCGTAAAATTATCCTAATATAATTATAAACAAATTTAATAACAAATCAAATAGCGCGATCTACTCGACGGCAACGGCTTTTTTCTGTTCCTCTCGTCTCCTTTTCTTTTACCCTTAAAAAAATCCTTAACGTTTGGAAGATTTTCTTTGTTATTTTTTTCATACAGTCATTAGATTCAAGTTCTTTACAATTTTACATATACATCACTAAACATCGACGTAAATTCCGTATACGATTTTTTCCAATAAATTTTTACGCTCCTCTTTCTCTCATTATCTAATATTAAAACGAAAGAACATCACAGAATTTCAGAATAATTTTAATAGCCAATTTGCATCCTTTAATTTTCCTTGTACGACAAACGACAAAATGCGCGCACGGCTACTTGCACAATAATGTGGAGGCCTTTGTTTTTCGTCATACTCAATTTTTATATCATCCGCCCACTTTTTTTAAATTCCGACTCTTACTTTTCTTATCACAGAAATTCAGAATTCCCGAAAATGACTAGGTTTAATTTCACAAACGCCACTATTTCGTATATCTTATTTTTCTTCGTTTCGCAAAGGTCCGAAACAAATTGTAATTTTCGCTCGAAAATCTCACAATTTTGCCAGCATTCCACATTATGCGTAGCCTATGCGCAATTTTTTTTTTTTTTTAAATTTCTTTTCTTTATTTTTCATCAAGAGGCATTCCAATTAATGAAATTTTTATCGCCCCCACTGATCCCCTTGAATATATAGATAAGAGTAACTAATTGTTACCTTGTTTTCTTAATCATTTCCACGACTAAAATCTAAAAAATCGTATCGTCTTTGTCCGGTATACATCGTGCATTTTATTTAAAAGATATGTTTTAGTTTCCCAAACCCCCACCCCCCGTTAACAGTTTCGAAGACTTATTCTGAATTAAATCCCTCATTTTTTTTATCTCTCGCTACGTAGAACCAAATCACGCACGGCAGACGTAACCCTCCCCTTTTTCTCAGCAATTTGTACTTACGTGTGATTTTTTTTTTTTTAATATATATAAATGGCATTTTTTCGTACAGTTTTTTTCTGCGTTTCCCCCATATGCTGAGTTTATAACCTGAATGCTTTGCGTTGAACAATTTCCCGCCCAGTGTTTCCCGCAGGAATGCTACTCCAGGCTTTGCATTTTAAAATTGTTAAATTTCGCAGTATAGAAAAATATGAAGATTTAGTTTTTGTCCAGGAAAATTTAAAAATTCACCTTGAATAATTTTCGTGCTTTCCGTCAAAACTGAATCGTATAAAATTTTTTCGTCTCTTTCTATTCGAGCACCGTATTTTCCCCTTGAAATAAGGGCACCGCCCGTATTTTCTTTGTTTGTTTGTTTTGTTTTTTTTTCTTTTTTTGAGAATCGACCTAACATTTTTAAAAAGCCTCGATTAATTTTATAGCCATCTTCGCGTCCAGTTTTAAAAGTCTTACGATTGTAATATTGCACAATTGCCAATTGAGGGCGCGGAGAAAGAGGCTTCGAGAACGAAGGGGAAAAAGCGGGCTACACGATAACTCGCACAAGCCTGGAGAGGCATTCGTTCGTATCGAATTTACCATATATCTCTTTTCTTCCCCTCCATTCCATTCTTTTGTTTTCCACATCCTCTTTTTTTCCTATAAAATCAGAACGAGAGAATATTCGTCTTTTTTTCATTAATATTGTATGAATATATATATATATGTATGTATATATATATGTATATATTTATATACACGATTCAAAATATTAGCATTTAAAAAGTTAAAAATATACTTTGCAATTCGCGCTCGCGATGGACCTATACAACGTTTTTTTTATTTTTTTTTAATTTTTTTTTCTTCTTATTTCTCGTCTCTTTCACATTTTTTTATAATTTATCCTTGGGAAAATCCGTTCCTCTATTTAATCGCTTCATCTCTGTACAAATCTTACGCGCCTCTAGCTTATCTTTCACTTTTTCTCTGTTAAAGCCCCCCCCCCACCCACCCACCCCTCACTCGTTTTGACCCCCTACCATTCCCCTCAAATATATATATAGATATATTTATCTGAGCGTTCGTTTTGGTGAGACTTTTGTTTTTTCATCTTTCCGTAAATTTGAGCACATTAGGATTTTGTAATTGAATTTTACCGTTTAGACTTACTTTGTAATCATCAAAATTCATCTTCGATCCTTGTCACTAAAATAAGTTCTATGTATACATACATTCACGATATAGACCAAGTTGTTTTTTTTTTTGTTAACGGTATTATGTGATTTTTTTTTCCTTAAAACCATTTGTTAATCACACACGTATACACACCTATACGTATGTATGACACCTACACACATACCCACATATAACTTAACACACACGAGCGTTAATGTTTTTGTTTTTTCATCATTTCTATTCCACGATGTTCATCATCATCGCTATGCGCAATGTCCGTCGGGACAGTTGTATGATGGTCGCTCGTTTTTCCCGCTCGGAAGACATTTCAAATTCATATAGTCGGCGAACCGATTAATTGATATAATATGTATACCGTCGTCTGCGTATAGTCGAGCGGCTATGCAGCGTTAATAAAAACCGAAAGACTTTGTGTTTTTTTTTGTCGCTCTACATTGTGCGCGTTTTTTCTCAGTCAGTTGAAAATTTTCTTTACCCCCCCTTCTCACCCCATCTACTTTGAAAATTCTTCAAATCTTTGGATTGCAATTAGTCTCTCTTGATTGTATTTCGAGCGGGAAAACGCCGAACGCTAAAATTCTACAATAATTTTATACGTGCGATCCATCGGGATCGGATATCATCTCTCTTCTTCTATCAGCTGCACCGCAGAAACAGAGAGTAGCGCACAGCAAGGGACGTCCTTACCTTGTGGATAGCTTTTATCTCGTAGTTTGCTTATTAACACTTCTCTCTTAATACGCTTGTGTCTTTACGCTGGAAGCGAGAATTTGTCTTTTACCGGGACGATTGAGACAGCAAAGCGTCCCTTCTCGACGACCGTCGTCGCGGTCAGCTGTTGCTGCTGTTGCTGGCCGTTATTACCGTGGACGAGGGCTGAACGGTGGTGATGGTGGCAGCGGCTGGCGTAATAGTGAGGGAAGTGATGATGCCGGCGATGATGGTGGTGGTGATGGACGTGGTGATGGTGATGGTGGCGCGCCGCGAGTGGAGCCTGCTGCTGGCACCACCGCTTTCATTGAGGCAGCTGCGGTTGCTGCTGCTGCTGCTGTTGCTGATGAATGGCCGGATGCTGCTGATGCGGTTGCTGGTGCTGTTGCTGCGGTTGCTGATGCTGTTGCTGCTGATGCTGCTGCATATTGCCAAGGACGCTCTTGATGGCAGATGTCTTCAGGAGACGTTTCAGCATACCGCTAGAACCGCGATGCTGAAGGCTCTTGTGGGTCGTGAGGGAGTTCTTGGTGCGGTAGCGCCGATTGCAGAACTCGCATACGTAGAGCGTGTCAGACTGCTCGTGCTTGTCCTGGAAGTGGCGCTTGAGCGAGTAGTAGCAGGAGAAGGTGCGCCGGCAGTAGGGACACTCCTGGGGCTCGTTTATGCCACCAGCCGTGGGCGGCGGCATCCGGTACACGGCTAGGGGAGGCGTTGCTGCCGCCGCTGGCGGCGCCGCATGGTGCATCCCGTTACCCGTACCTGCAATGCAAAAACAGGAAACACCGTTCACACGCTCGCTTGCTCACAGAACTGCAGCGCGACGCGCTTTCATTGCTGCGTTGCGCTACTGCTGATGCTTCCCCCCCACTTGCGATTAACCCACTAGCACAGCGCTGATTTCCGCCCATGCGTGTTAGCCCCTTTTTTTCAATCGTGTAGTTTATTCGCCTGGCTAACGTTTCTTCCATTCGATTTGTTTTTTTTTTTTTTTTTTTTTTTTTTTTTTTTTTTTTTTTTTTTTTTTTTTTTTTTTTTTTTTTTTTTTTT
>JAYJLV010000027.1:8550974-8562547 GCA_036873485.1 Torymus texanus | reverse complement strand
GGGTGGGGGTAGGTGGTGGAGGGGGGGGGGGGCAAAAGCGAACGACGTCGCTGCTGCTGCTGGCCGCTTGATGACGGGATTGGTTTGCGTGACGAAAGAATGCGAGGAAAAAAAAGAAAAAAAATAATGCGAAAAAAGGGACGGTGTCTAGGGTGAGCGAGACGAGGATAAAGAGGAGGCTGCAGGATTGTGGGGGTGGCTGTTGAGGTGTTTATGTGCGTATATATGTGCGTATATATATATACACGGTTTATATAAACGGGAGGATAAAAAAAAAATAAATATATAGATACGAGTGTGAGCGAGACGACAAAAGAAAATGAGACATCCACAAGTTTGTTCTGTTTTGTTGCTTGTTTAAATAAAGAGCGAAGAGGAGAGCTTAAACAGACATGATAATAAAAAAAAAAAAAAAACAGAAAAAAATAAGGAATGGAAAGAAAAAATGATATACGCAAGAGAACATAATATAGCGTCTCGTTTAACGCGCGAAACATGAACTCGTTAAGGAAGACACTGCACACGCGCTCTCACCTCTCCCTCATCGGCATTCGTTGAGGCGTGATGGTATACAAAATAAGGCGACGTAGATAAACACATAGAGCATTCTGGAAGAAACACTTAAAGCATGCACTTCGAGTACGAGATCAAAGCGTGTGGACTTTCCGTTTTTTTTTTATTCTCTCTTTTTTTTCTCATTCTCATTGTTGCTGAGGACTCAAAATTTAGCACACAGTTATACGCGTATATATATATATATATATATCATATACAAACGACAAAAAAGCTTGAGCGTCGTGTTATACAAACACACATATACACGCACACGCGCGCATGTGTGCCTATGTGATAACGAAATATTTCAGGAGAAGCTGAAAGCACAGAACGGAAAGTTTTACCGCAAAAATCTCTTTTTGGACACGCACACGCGCTCTTCTCTTCCTTACCGCTGGTGAGGGAATAAGATATATATATATATGAAAAAAGATAGGCATAAACGGGTATAGATATATATACTGGAAAAAGTCTACGTGAGGGCGAGAGAACGGAGACATTTTTTTATGTGTGTGTGTGTGTGTATATATATATATATATATATATATATATATATATCGTAATATTCTTTGCTTAATGACAGGATCTCATAAGCTTGCGTCTGAGCTTATAGAGTTTTAGCTAACACACTTACCTTTGCGCTGAAAGGAATCTGCCTCGCATTTATATATTATCTGTTTTTTTTATACTCATGTGAGAGTAATTTGCTTACGTACTAGAGGTCATTATGCACTAAGAGGGTTGAGAATTAGGAATGAGAGAACAGGGGTTTAGGGGGGAATGATTGACTAAAAATAAATGAAAAACACACTGAGAAATTATTAAACCAAATAGTATACATTTTTGTAGAATATAAAAGTGAAAATATATTAAAATGCATTTGACATAGCTTACGTCAGCAATAATAATAAAAATAATAATAATTATAATAAAATAATCATATAATAATAATAATAATGATAATAATCAATAAATATGTAATATAACCAGAACACCTTGGCAGATAACAATTAATATTTAAGCAAGATAACGTAGCGATTTACTCGTTTTTTTCATATAAGGCTCGAAATAATAAAAAATTTCACACACGCGAGCATTTGCGTTAACTAAATATATGCGGAATTTCCATCCTCTATACGCGGTACTATCTTTTCCTCTGATTAAAAAAAAAAAAAAGTCGCTCGGCTCGTAAATCACAAAAATAAAATACAAATAAATTTCCTTTCGGTGTCAGTCCTGTGTATTCATATATACGATTTCGGAAGCGATAATTTTTGATCGTCGGCGAAAAATCAAATGACATAATAAAAAAAAGAAATTGTTAATCTGTTCTGGATTGTGCTTATAGCGCAGCGCGGATTATGGAGTGTATAAGAGTGCAGTTAAGACAAAAAAAACCTATTATACATTGATTAACATATGCTATTGTAAGAAAACAAAAGTGAAAATGTGTGCCATATTTTTCTTTGCGCAATCGAGTATAAATCTATAGATGCTATTATGTATTCTATGGATAATGCGTGTGTGTCATGAAGCTGTTTAATGTGTATGATGTGCGTATACTTTATCCCCGGACCATTCGCTAACGCGCACTATAATTAACAGAAAGTATCAGTTCGAAACACAGAAGCGAAGAAAAAAATGTATAAATCATAATCCATTTGGGTTGTGTATGTATAATAATATATGTTGCGTAATTACGTGTATTCACTTGTACACCGATTTCGCTTTTCGAAAACACAAAAAAAACGTTAAATCATAAATAACATCGCAAATTTCGACAGTTGCATCGGGCCACCTCGGAGTCTCTTTTCTCTCTTCGATGGATCGCGAAAAAAAAATTTATAAATAAAAAATTCCGCAGTCCTTTGCTACGATACATATAAATATTATTTTCGCTTTTTGGATAATATATTTTTCTTTTTTTTTTTTTTTTAAACTCTTTTTAACTAACGCATTAGGTA
Source organism: Torymus texanus (assembly GCA_036873485.1). Taxonomy (NCBI): domain Eukaryota; kingdom Metazoa; phylum Arthropoda; class Insecta; order Hymenoptera; family Torymidae; genus Torymus; species Torymus texanus. Next base: position 8,560,028 of record JAYJLV010000027.1, on the reverse strand, counting down.
CTTTTCGTTAACAGTTTGGTAACATCAGTCAAACCTTAAAAATCAGTCCAATCGTATACTTCGACTAATTAAGAAATAATAATTTTACGTGATTCAGTCCAATTCAGTCGTACGGCGAAAAAAAAGTACGAAAAAAATCACGATTACTTTTTTTTTTTTTTATATAATATAAAATTTAAAGTGACGATTTTTCAGTCTTTCCGTTTTCATATGTTTTTTCTTTTAAATAATTTTAAGAACGAAATAACGCGTTTTATCGTCGTATCACAGGCCAATTGCGACGAAACATTGTCGACTTTTTTTTCGCTTAAGTCCAACGACAAGACGCGAAGAACGTATTCCAATCGACAATTCACACATCTGTCTCTGCATAAATAATAAAGTAAATTCGCGAAAGAGAATCTCGTTAACATAAAAAAAGAATAATGCAACGAAGATACTAAATCAAAGAAAAAAAAAAATAAACTGATATAAAACTCTACTAAATAATTATATAATTTGTAATTAAATATTCCATTCGATTTATATTAATTTCATTAATAATTTATTATTCTCATAATAATAATGCGCCGCCCAGCAACCGGGTTTGTGCAGGTGACAAATAATTCGCATTATGTTATTTGGCCATATTTTTACAGTAGTCACGATATAATAATTGTCAATTTTTTTTTATACCTTACGTTCTCTCCTTCTCTCTCGCTCATTCTCGCTTTCTTCCACTTCCTCTTATCCTTGCTTATACCGTTCCTATATAATCGCCCATTCTTATATACGTTTAACTATATACTTTATCAATATCAGTTCTTTCGGTTACCTCATCACTCTGACTACCATAAAATTTTATTTCGTTCATTATTCTCGTAATTTTAATTTAAAGCTTCTTTCTTTACTTCCGTTCCGAATTACTTTTAAAATTCTATAAATCTTTTCCTACTCTCTCCTTCTCCTCCTCTCTTTCTCTCTTTCTTTCTTTCAACTCGACGATATCATCTACACGGGTCTTTTACACATCCCTTACAACTTGCTCCGAGACGAACATAATTTCGACAGCCTCAACTTCGTGTATACACGTTTCATATATATATATATATTTATATATTTTTATATATATACCTTTTTCATATATAAAAAAAATCTTTGTGTACAATCCCACAATAAAAGTAAAAATATATATAACACGCTCTAGGCGAAATTCGACTACCGTTTGAACTCCAACGAAGAAAAAAAAATTATTGGAATGCTTCACACCCCCTTGAACTTTTGACGATGCTTTATACAAACATACTAAAACGTGCAGATTTTGATCGAAAATATATACCGGATACGTATATTCGCTTAACTGATAAAAAATACAATGTAACTCTATTCGTGAAAACCATTGGAAATGTAGTATGAAAAAGCTTTTTCGAAAACGTATAGCATGCAGTAAAAGTAAAAGAGGGCACAGAATGGTTTTCCATTAATTTTTTTTTTTATATGAATCTCGCACCCCATTTCCGCCCGATTGAATCTTGACGTTATTCGTTCGCGCGTGGCCTTGAAAAATATGTGCGAGTCGGAGCGTTTAATTGAACGTACTGTTTAATTTATTCTATCATAGCCTATCTATAAACGCATGTGTAATTGTGTGTATTTGTATGATGTACGCCTGTATATATATACGTGTGTGTATGTGTTTAACTGTATGTGTAAGTGCCAATCTCGTTATTGAGTGTGTGTGTGTGTGTGTGTGTGTGTGTGTGTGTGCGTGTGTATTTGTATGTATGTCGTACGCTGTATTATTTTTTTATTTTATTCTTGTTTTGTTTCGTATAAATATTATTCAGTATGCCTGCCTGTAAAATATATATGTATAATCAAAGTCGCATCGACGTCCTCAAAATCGTTCATTACGACAGATTGAATCGGTTTATGCGACGGAACCTAGCCTGCCTAGAGTTCATCCTTCGGGTTTTCCTTTTTTTTTTGTTTATTCGCAAAGCCCTCTTGATGTCGCTTTCATTTTTACGGCCGAAGTTCTGTTTAGTTCACGATTTTATATCGGTTATTACTTTTATCAAATAACAGTATATATATAGCCCATTGATTTGTTTTCCCCGAAAGTTGTGAAAGGCAATTGCAAATTTGCGGAAAGAGATGAAATCGCTGCTTTCGTGTTTTTATTTGTTTCCATTTGTTTTGGATGGAACACCAAGAAGGCTTTTTATACGTGGCTTATCAAAGTTCTACTAAAATATAGGTATGTATGTATTGTATGTATATCATATGCAGTCAGCTATATGTATATGCGGCTATTATAACCCATTTATTACATATTTATTTGTCAGTGCTTAGTGGACCGTAGCTTATTTTTTTTCCATTCCCTCTCTATTACTACTATTATTTCGTTTGTGGAACTGCCATTAAATCTTTTTTTTTCCTATTCAGTCGCAACTTTCCAGCTTGCTTCGACGAAACAAAAGACAGAAAACTCGGCAATTTCCTCGCTGAAAAATGAACTTGCGCACGATGCCTTTAGAGACGCAAAAACGCCTCCTTCGAAAGAGACGCTACTTCAACTTCTCCCTCGTGAGTATTACAAAACTAATCGAAATTAATCGGCTGTTTTTAACGCAGTTGGAAGAAATGTGTTCTTTTCTTTTTTATTTAGTTTTTAGCTTCAGTCAATTAAAAGTTGAAAATATAAAAAATTAATTTACGTTTCCTTTTCGATCGTATATTTCAAACTTAAATATATATAATTTTCGATAAAATAAAATTTTTCTATAAAACTAAAATACGAATTTATCACAATAATGACTTTGACTTTTAAAATTAAAAATTCCAATTTCAAATTAGAACCGAAAGCTTTTCAGTACTTAGATTTCAGATAAATCTTTTCGCACACATATATATATATATATATATATATATATATATATATAATTCATAAATACGTTTAATAATTATGGTTAACACACGTCTCCAACTGTATGCTGCAAAGTAAAAAGTGTATACCAGAGATTGGCGTGAAGAATTAAACATCCCTACTTTCGTCTTTTACAAATTATAAATGCGTTTATCTTACTTTAATGAACTTCGAAAGGTATTGAAGGTACTTTACGTAAAGCCCTGTATTTCACCGTTAAAACGAAACAAAAACTCGAACGCGCGGGCGGTTCGTACAAAAAATCCCGCCTTTAAAGCATCAACTCTTTTTTTCTCCTTCATTAAATATGGAATGAATATATTAAGATAAAATATATTATATATATGTATATATCATTGCATCTTCTATCGCGAGCTTTAGCGCGAAGTGACAACGCGACGGTGGGTTTTTTTTTCTTTCCTAAAGCAAAAAACGAATTTGACAAAAACCTCTTATAACCGACTGCGTCGCATTCACTTCCGTCATTTTTTTTCCGAATTCGTCAACAAATATTTCGAGAAAAAACACTATATATCCGAAAATATTATATATAATATAAATTAGAAAAAACGTTTCGCAAACTTCCACGAGTCATTCTCACTTCGCGATACAGGCCTCTCAATGGTTACTTATTTTGTTTAAATTTTTATTTTTTCTCGACCCCCTCCCCTAACCCACGTGTTTGTTTGTTTGTTTTTTTTTACAATTAAGTTTTCGAAACCTCTTAAAAATCTTGAGTCTTGTATTTTCATAATAACGTTCGCGCAGTCTTTTTTCTAACATTTAATGTTTCATACTAAAGTTACTTGGACGATGGCGTCTTCGACGCTTGGAAGTTTCTTTCAATCTTTCACTCTTCCTTTTGTTTTTTCAATAGAGCCCTAACTAAGATAGTTCGCAATTTAAGCAGATTCACGACGATCATGGTCTTCGTTTTGCGCACGGGAAAGTTTAAGCAAAAATCTTTTTCTGACCCCCCCACCCACGTTTCCCTTATACTTTCCGCGCCTACCCTTTCTCGCGATTTTAACTTATTAAACTCGAAAATTCGTTTTACTCGCGCTTCGACGGCAAAATTATTGAGAGCGAAAAAAGAGTGTCCCGTCGTCTCAGACCGTTCAAAGAGTCGCCGCCGCTGCTGCTGCTGCTGCTCTCGTTCCGAGTTCGAGATGTCGCGATCGTCGTGAGGGGCGGAAGTATCCGTTATTCCTCCACTTCTCCCTTTACTTTACACCTCTATACATGCAAATTCGCGTAAAGAGAAGAGTTTCGTCGAAGAGTGCAAGGTATCATTTATATATAACAAAACGAGAAAGTGCAAGACGAGTTTGACTCGCCGTTCTTAATGTTTTTTTTTCTTTTTTCGTCAGTCGACTATCGTTTTGGCCATTTTTTTTTAATTGGGAAATATATCTCGCGCATTTCCCTTTTACAATATACCCATCGAAGTAACAACTTATCAAGTATCGTCGCAATAAATTTGCCTAGTCGCGGGCACCTATAACAACCGATAAAATTCTTATTTAGCTCATCGCATTGTCTTTCTCTCTACAATTGCCACATAGTCAGTCCACGTTTCAATTATCTTTTTTTTTACTCCTTATAAACACGTACTTGGAACGCCTTCGGTCCTGTTTAATCTCGAAAGCTTTCTCCCTATTTCTCTCTCTCTCTCTCTCTCTCTTTCACGTCTTCCATTTGTTATACGTTCCCGTATTAATTTACGACCGATTTGGAAGCACTGTGTATTGTTTGTTATTATTTTCTTTCTTATCTTTCATTACGTTTTTTTTTTTTTTTTTTTGTTAGTTTCTCGTTATTTTTGTTCTCATCACCATTGTCATCGTTATTCCTCATTATTCGTTACGAGAATTCGACAGGCGCGACACAGCATTACATATTATTACGAAAGAAAAAATATATAAACGATCTTCGCGCGCGGTTCTCGCACCGTCGACGAGTCAGATGTGTCTCGCGTTTACTGGGAGGGGGGAGGGGGAACCGAACCCGCGTTGGATTTTCCTCGAGATGTCAGGCGAACGTGCGCGAGAACAATAAAACATTGTTTTGTTTTTTTTATTTAAAAATCTATACACGCGCAAGCCGCTTTGTCAAAAAACAAAACGTAAAGAAGTAAAAAGGGTAATTCGAAAAAAATTTTAACAAATTTTCACCGATCGACGCGCTCCGTAAGCACACGATCGCCCGACAGCGGTAAAAAAGGAAAAGCCAACTGGACCCTCGCGAAAACTGAAAAACGACGAATTTTTATAAAAATCTACAGCTAAATCAGTATAAAAAATATAAATTTTTCGCTCTATCGTGTCAATATAAATGAAAACGCGCGTTTCAGCTCTTTCTCTCTCACGTTCTCGCTCTCTTTCTCTCGTTATCTTTCTCTCTCTCTCTCTCTCTCTCACGTACAACAATATTGTGTCGCGATATAATAAAGTCCGTCCGACTCGTCCGCGGCGAAAGTCACTCGACAGCCCTTGTACATATAACTCCGTTCTCTTTCTCGCCTAAAAAACGCTATACACACATAATAACCGACGGAAGTGTCGTCTCGTATTCTTCGCATCTCCTCATCCATCTTATTTTTTTTTTATTCTTTTTTTTTTTATACACTTGCTATAACAAGCCTCTAAGCTCGATCCTTCGTATTATATTTTTCTCGCGGCCCGACGACTCGGGCCAGCTGTCCGAGCAGAAATTCGCACGACGGCTGGTTGGGCGAAACAGCACACCTCGTATTTTTTTCTCTCTTCACAAAAAGAAAAATAACAACAACAAAACTGGCCCAACAGTCCAACGCAAAAAGTCGTTGACGCTTTCAATTACGTATAAAGAATAATGTATAGATTGAACAACAAAAAAAAAAAAAAAGAAAAAAAAAGAAGTAGAAGTTATTGAAAATGCTTTCGGCTGCGTGAGATCAGAGATGGACAATTGTCGCTCGGGTGGGGCTGAATTTCTGCTCGGCTGCAGGCCTATTGCTGGCGCAGCAGTACGAGGCCAGGTGGTCTCGACCCGGCTAATAAGCGAGCCCGGCCGGCCAAGCTCTATTTCTGCCGTCGATGGTAGATGCTCTTGTGATTGTTGAGGCTGTTCAGTGTCCTGAAGACCTTGTGACAGAGAGCGCAGACGGCGTTGTTGAGGGGCTGGTAGTGTTGCTGCTCCTTGTGACGCTTGAGCGTCAGCTTCGTCGAGAGAGTCTTGCCGCACACGTCGCAGGTGTAGCGGACGCCCGGTGGCAGGAGGCTGCTGTGCAACGGATGCGACAGTCTCATCGCTAGGATCGCAGAAGGCGTTCCTTCACATTCCCGGAGAGGTTGAGTGTTTTTTTTTATTTTTTGTTTTTTTTTTTTAATTTTCAAAATTTATAATTTTTTTTTTTTTTTTTCAAAAAATTGAAGTTACAGAGTAGCAATGTAATAAAAAAATTCGTCAATGCAAGTGTAATTAATTTATTTGTTTTTTTTTTTTTCAATTTTCAGGCAAATTTAAGAATTTAAAAGAGACAAAAATTAATAGCAAATGTGATACGTTATAGAAAAGAAAAAAGAAATTTTGTTTTTGATAAAGTTAATGATTAATGTGTGTGTTTGTTTGTTTTTGATTGTTTTTCATAATTCCGTTACGAACCAATATTGCGGCCGAGTAGGAGGCAACGAAGATAGTTCCACGTGCCACGGATGGACCCCCAGCACAAATCCGTTCGTGAAGGTAGGTAGTAGTAGAGGTACACACAGAACAATGACGAACCAGAGCACGTATAGCCGAGCGAGACCGGGACCGGGAACAAACAAGAACAAAGATACGGCTGCCATTAATATTGTGGACACATTAGTAACGATGCTGGTACTTTTTCTATAGAAAGAGAGGAGAGAGAGAGAGAGAGAGTGAGAGAAAGAGAGAGAGAGAACTAGAGGGAAGGTGAACGGATTGCTGGACTAGTGTGTGTCAGAGAGAAAGAGAGAAGAGAGTGAGGGTGCGCGGTTTTCTGGACGGACGGACAGACGGACTGGTGTTATTGGAGGGTGTTAAGAAAATAAAGTAACGACATTTATTTTCGTATAAAAAGATTGATTCTATTTTTGCTTTCTCTTTTGCTTTCTCGTTTCTAATCATTGCACTGAAGAAATTATCAAGAAAGAGAAAAAGACAAGAGACGTTGGCGGACGGATTGAAAACAAGGATTGATTGGTTATTTACTAGAAAAACACTCTATATCTGTTAAAAATCGTTCAAAAAATTAACTGGTTAACTTTATTCATTAAAATAAAAAAAAATTTCGTTGAAATAAACTATTGTCAATTTAAAGGTGTTTTCAAACGCTTTGTCGTCTATGCAAGAGAGACGGGTCTTATTCAAGAAAGAGAGACAGACAAGAGAAAAGGCTCGGGGCTCTGGTTTGTCATTGATTATGGTAATGTGTGACTTGTGTCGACTTACACGATAACGGTGACAACATATACAAAGATCAAATTTTTTTTCTTTTCTTTTCTTTTTCACAATTACAATTTCGTTTTTCTCCCGTATCACGGTACAAAGTTCATTTTTTTTTTCTTTTTTTTTCTTTTTACATGATTTTCTCGTACTCTCGCTCGATGGGAAAGCCAAATTAGTAACAAATATGCAAACAAACTTGCTGCACGAAATTATGTGACGTGAAAAAAAAGTATTAATGAGATAGATTTTGAAAATTAAAATATAAGCATACCATTCTCAATGCTTCCCCGGGCGTGGACGAGTGTAGTGTCTAATGTGGACAAGCTTTTGACCATGTCGAACACGCGTTATTGCTTTCGCTAAAAGGGGATGGGTTGTGTTGGCGCGTTCGAGTTCGCCATTGTTATTAGCATGTATATTTTAGCAACACTCGAACGCGTTAATAAAAAAAAAAGTTCGCCGAAATCCAAAGATAGCGGCATTAAGACTCAGCTATGTTTTTTTTTTTGCGTACAAAGATGACTTTTATTTCATAAATAATGAGAGAACGGTGAGTAAGTACATAAAAAAATGAAAAAATGCGAAAAAAAATAAGATAACCTGGACCCCTCAAATAAACTAATTATAATTATAATAATAATAATAAAAAATAAAAACGGACATTATTAAACTGAGGTATAAAAAAATGTTCTCTATTTACACGGCTCGACGGAGAGCAAACACTCTAGCGCTTTCTTTTCGCTCTCTCACTGTCTTTCTCTCTCTTTCTCTTTCTGGACAGGACCCAGAAATCGAGATTAAATCGCTTGCTCTCTCTCTCTCTATATATATATATTGTATATATTTTTTTTTTGTATATTTCGTTTTATCGATAACTCGGCATTCTCTATCTTTCTTTTAATCTGTTCGGATAATGTAGGCCGACCATTACAAGTATATAATAAACATTTGAAATAAAAAAATACGTCGCAACAATATTATCTGAATATAGCAAAACTGCTCTACATTAATAAATAAAACGCTTTATAAGGTAAATTAGCATTTGTCGGTATATACCTATATTTCACTCGACGCGGTATATAGAGAGGATTCGCAAATTTCGTTATGCCGTCTTCAAACGAATTTTCTCATATAGAAATGTGCCTTCAAAGATATGCGTATTTGTTAAATAACTATAAAATACAATTAAAAATACATAGATGCATAACATACGAATACAAAACAAAAAAGAGTAAATTAAAGAACTAAAAATGTAGTTAAATTCATAAAAGCAATACACCGAGGGCATATTAATGAAGACGAAGAACTGCAAAATCGATAAAAATGTTATACTTGAAAACGTTATGCAAAAAGTGGCAATTAAGCCGAAGCAATTACAACCAAAGCGGCCAAATTAAAGCACTTTGATGAATTCGTTATTACGCAAGTTGCTTTAAAGGCACATTAATAGGGCCACGTTCACTGCTATATACGCGCTACTCCCGTATATACACACACTTATATGCATTTGCACTATCTTAAGCTCGCGGGCGCGCGCGCAAAAAACTGCAACCGCTGATTATACTTGAAAATAATTTATTACTGCGTTCGTGACTGCACAGCGTAATTTACGATGCTTCTCTCTCTCTCTCTCTCTCTCTCTCTCTCTCTCTCTTTCTCTCTCTCTCTCTCTCTCTCTTTCTCTCTCTCTCTCT
>JAYJLV010000027.1:8523204-8544214 GCA_036873485.1 Torymus texanus | reverse complement strand
CTCTCTCTCTCTCTCTCTCTCTCTCTCTCTCTCTCTCTCTCTCTCTCTCTCTCTCTCTCTCTCTCTCTCCATCGTTCTCCCTACCTCCTCTCGGGGGTTCGAAGATACCCACTCCATCTCTCGTTTGAGGTTCGCCCTTGCGAGTATCGTACGGCGTGCTTCTTTAGAGTAATACGTCAATTCCGGGGGGCCACCGTCACTGCTACCTTTTCCCATCTACAATGGGCCAATTCGATTGTATTTCGCAATAGCCGTGAAATTAGAGCTGTTTTTTTCTGTTCTGAGTTGCTATTAGATATGATTGAGTATGCCGCCAGCAGCCAAAACATCCACAATCATCATTGTTAATTCGTCTCTCCACTAGCCTGATTGAAGCTATCGACAAGTATATACGTATATAGGCTTGTTTAGCTGTGTATTCAAAAAATCTCTTTTCTGCTTCGTAGATTACAATCGTGGTTCTTCCAAATCTTCTGATAACTGCGGTAATCCACGTACACTGATAAGAAGGCAATAAAGCTACGTAGAAGATACATAATAATGTACCTCGTTATGCTCGTCTGTGGCTTTTATTCCTTATCGTTGGTTGCCACATTCCTTTCCGTATATATATAACTTCAATAATGAAGAAAGGGCGGCATCTAATACACTCAGATACTGCGCGAATCTCTCGTAACGCACGTATAAAAGAGAGAGAGAGAGAGAGGGAGAGAGAAAGAGAAAGCTCATGGCCAAGCTCATTATTGCGCAGCTTTCGAGGTCGACTCAAGTTCATCATCGATAATAGCTCAGAGAGAAAAGACAGAGAGAGAGAGAGAGAGAAAGAGAATGGCAGTAGCAGTGTCGAAAACAAGCGCGCGCAGTCGCTTGAAGAGACAGAGAGCTAGACCTGGCTGATTCGTTGCGTACTTATCGCGCGCAAATATACTTATATATACACTATATAGTACGTGGGTTCTGATAAGCGTGTTACCACGTTTTTAGTCATATAAGACTTTCGGCAGTGTCTAATCGCACGCACGTGATGACCTACAGATGGCTACACTGCGGTTTCAATCGCCAACTGTGAAACCAGAGATCAATAGGTGCGAGACATCGACTCGATCCGTGAGCATCGACATGCTATAGTGATAACATGTCGAATTTAGACAAGTTTATTGCGTGAGACACGAATCCCGCTGTATGTTCTCGTAATCTACGTTTCGCTTGCAACGTGACTGACCGACTGTTTATTCGCTTACATTTTGATATAGTAATTTGAGGGATACAATTTAGGAATATATCGCTGAGTTGCGGCGGTTGTTGATACGTTGCGAATCTTGCGAGTGTGGCTTTATAATGGATGAAACTTGTCGCAAGCGATATACACGGTGTGTATATATATACGCGAATAGAACGAAAACATATTTGTTGCGCTAAAAGTTGATTGCAATTACTTGGAGAACAAAAAAAACGAATAATCGATGTCGAGTAGTTGTATATAAATATATATGTGTATGTATGTGTGGAGAAAGAGAGAGAGAGAAAGAGAGAGAGAGAGAGAGAGAGAGAGAGAGAATAGAAATGGCGGTCTTTTCCCACCCCACTCGCTGTGAATAAAACTCGAGCGATTGATCGAATACGCTTTTTAAAGTTCGCGTAACTAAACGTATCTCGCGGGCAATCTATCGTATACTTTTCAGATCCTGCACGCGAATGTCCTCATCGATTCTATCCAAGGAAAGAGCAGTTCAGAGTAAGGGTGAAAGAGAAAGAGAGAGAGAGGGCGCCGTCCCACATAAAACTGGCATACACCGAAACGAGATTATGCGGCGGTCATAAATAACGAAACTTTCCAAATTTCGCGATCCAAACAAGACGCGCGCGTGGGTTCCCACACACACATACACACGCGCATATAGACACACATATACACAACGTTTCGGAAAGCGCAGATTCAACTCGATAAATAACCCGATATCCTCGAGAGCGAGCTTCTGCCTTGGCTTTTGCGGCGTGCTCGATCGAAAGAATTCGCGAAGCGTAGGGTATAGGAAGAAGAAGGGAGAGTGAAAGAGCGATCGGCACGAAAGGGGAAGAAAAAGTCGTATATATCCTCGCCTCCTTTCGCTCTGTAAGTACAGATATCTCTAAGTTCGCAAAGTACCCGGGGAATGACTACTACAGCTGCTACGAAAGAATATGCAATATCGAGAGGAGTAATAATATAAATCGCGTCGGTTAGTGCTGCAGAAGAGAGAGAGAGAGGAAGAGAGAGTAACGTCGTTTATAAATAAAGGGCGCGACGGTAAAGCGTGTTCTATTCAAAATGTATATTATCCGCGTTTGAATTGAAAGAGCACGCAACGAAGAAATAAAGGGCGCGTATCTCGTTTAAGCAAACTATTTTGCGAATTCTCGCAACTCGTTTTTGGAATCGTTATTAATATCGTAGTATAACGCGAGGAATTTCAACATTATTAAAAGTTGCACTCAAGTTTCGTTGCGAAAATAAACGCCCAAGAGAGAGAGAGAAAGATGGAGCGAACGAAAGATATTTCAATATGCACTTTGGCTTTCAAAAAGATTAGCAAGGAGAAAAAAAATTTCAATTTAGTTATTCTCGAAAAAAAAACGTTACTTTGTCGTATATAGCATGTCGACGCGCGAGGTTATAGAAAGCATTGCTCGCTAGCGAAGGTACGCACGTAACGTGGAAGCGTGAATTTCGAGGATGAGCACGTAAGTGGCGGACGTAAGCGGTAGATGCTGCTGCTGCTGCGCGCGCTACCGCGAAATAAATATTTGCCCAGTAAAGCCTGGGGCCATAGTAGCAACAACATCGACAGAGGGAGAGAGGAAGAGAGAAAGAGAGTGAGGTACATGCTGCAATGCAGCAGCAACAGTAAAGCAGCTTTTCTTTCTCCCCTATAGTGTATACGTATAGGCAAGGAAAGTAGTTCGCGCACACACCGCTATTTTTACACGACGGCGCTTTACAACAGGTTACACGCATATATACGTACGTATATGTATATACGTATAGAAGGTTCCTTGGAAGAGCGAGAACGATGGAACGATAACAGGGGGAACGAAGAGAAAAAGAGAGAGAATGATGAAGCGTCGTCGTCTGCAGGGGTCGCGAAAGCAGCAATAGCCGAGCCCCCGCGTATATACTAGCAGAGCAGTTTCGATTTTAAAAACAGCTTCCCTCCTCCTTTTACGCTGGCTGCATTCGCGCGCGCGCGCGTACGCTCGAAGAGAGAAAACAGCTGTCTAAGAATAGTAGTAGCGAATGCATGTGTGCGAGAGAGAGAAAGAGGGAAGACTTTCTTTTTATTGAGGGGAGGCGCGCACACGAGGTACAGCCGCCTTCGAACGTGCAAAGGGGAACTTTGGGAATTTGAATTTGAAATTCGAACAGAAAGTCATATTTTGGCGAAGTTGACGATAGTGAAGCAAAGTTGGAACTCCAGGGGGGTGAAATTGAAGTTGCGTGCTCCGGTTTTCGGAAATTTTTACGTATGAAAAATATTTGACATAATAGAAAAGACTTTTGTAATTTAGATGACTAAATTGAAAGGGTGAAAAGCAAAGTACAGTGTATAGTCAGGAAAAAAAGTCGTTTGTCATTACAATGTCTATAAGACTTTAGATAATGTTATAATAAGTTATTGGTATAGCCGAACGAAATGCTGTAACAATTTTCGATAAGGCCCGAACAGTTAGTTCGCGAATAAATATTTGCGCATTATTTGTATAAAATTATCGAGCGAAGCGCTCCGCATCTCACGCACGAAGAGAAAAATACAAATACACCGAGATTACATAATTTCCTTTACACCTTACTATCATCTCTTTCTGTCTCTCTCTCTCTCGTTACGCTCTCTTCCCTCGCTCATATCCCCTCCCCCTCTGTTTGCTCCCCTCGCTTCTTTCGTACTCTCCCCCTCGAGTATAGTAGTAGTAGTAGTCGTCGTCGTCGTCGTCGTCGCCTCGCCTCGCTCGTTATTATTTTTTGCGTAACAGCATTACGCATTAAAGATGATAAAAAGGCCATGTACCGATACTTCATTTCGCGTTCTCTCGCTCCCCGCTCTCCCTCGCTGCTCTACCACCCCCTCACTTCCTCACGCTCTCTTTTCATCAGTCTTTAACAGTGATGTGCAGCTGGAGTTGCACGAGTGTAATACGACGGTAGATTCAATGGAGAGAGAAGAGGAGGAGAAGGAGGAGCAGAAACCCGTGTATATATGTATATGTATACATATAGACGCGGCTGTCGGGGAATGTTTATTTCGGCGCGATAACAAGCGCCATTGTGCTGGCGCACGCAAGTGTACTTCTGATGCTGTCGTTGCGGATTTTGCAGGAGACAAACGAGCCACTAAAAGAGAGATGTCGGGGAGGGTGGTAGTGGAAAAGGGAGAGGGGCACGGGCTGCTACAAAAATTTGCTCACTCTTTTTACTCGACGACCGATAGATCGATTTGTCGCACGCGCGCATACGAGTGTGTGAGAGAGAGAGAGAGAGAGAGATGGGAAGGGGACACGGGGAATATTGAAAATTCAGAAACGCGTGCTCGAACGCGCGGCATTCCGCAGTCTGATTAATTTATTTTGCAATTTCGGTACGCCGGTCGAGAACGAGGAAAAATTAAAATTCTGCGCGCGGGACACGAGTGCTGTTTAAATTTGAAATGGAATTTGAAATTCGTTTGAAATAAATTAAAGTTTGAACGACAGCGACGACGGTGACGACGACGATGACGTGCGGGACTATATAGAGAGCGGCGGGCGGGTGGTAGCTATGTGCCCTTGAAAAAAAATACTCATCTCAACGCAATACATAATTTTTGAAAATATTTTCATTGGATTTTTAATATAAAATATAAACGCGACTTTGAAAAGCGTTATATATACATTGGTTCGTATGACAAACCACAGTAAGATAAAGTTTCTAATTAAAATTTGGAAATATATACTCAAATATTACTAAAGTTTGCACATTGTTAATTAAGGCTATCGGAATTGAAAATCTACGGTTGCGTGGAAACGAGTACAGTGATGATTTACGCGCATTAATTTCCGCGATTGTCAATAAAGTTTTCCATCTTTTTGTCCGCTCGCTCTTGCGCACATCTCTCAATAAAGAAAGTTGACGAGCTTCCCAGAAAGCGTTTATCGGTTCTGGCCGCACGGCATGCTGATAATTAAAATAGGCGGTACTGCAATAGAATCGAGCTTCATATATATACTATAGCAAAAAAATTCTCTCTCAAAAATTAACCTCGTAATTATGACCGACGTACACATAGCATATAATGCACCATGAGCACAAGGGCTTATTTACTGTGTTCGCTAAGTGAATGATAAACTCGAACGTGATTTATTATCGACTTGAATAAACAACTACCGAGCGCTACGGTTTTATTGATTAACGTACAACGCAATATATACATTTTTCACGGCAAATCCAAATGCGGCATATTATTACAAAACTCGCTATTTTCCTCGACGATGGAGAATTACGAAAGTTTCGCGGTATTTGAGGGGAAGAGGCAACCCCCGAGTAATTTCCGCAAGAAAAATTGAACGAGATAAGAATTTAAATAATCTGCCCCGCGAAGAGAAATTGGGCGCGCCTCGTAGCAGCAGTGCCGGAGCCAGAGAACCTCGCGAAAAGAGAGAGAGAGAGAGATAGAAAGAGAGAGAAGAGGGGTAGGGGGCGCGAGATCGTCGACCTGCAGTATTGAGTTTTCCTTTTGAAACGATGCCAAACAGTGCTCGTTACGATTTCCTTCCAAGATCCCCGAGATTTGTTCGGAAAGGCACAGTTTTGCCCTCGCCTCTCACTCCCTCTTTCTCCCTCCGCCACTGGCAAAAGTCTCGCGCAGCCATCGATTCGGAAGACATGAAAGTGTATTATATATATATACATAGCGATATTATTACCGCGGGGATTAATTTTGATATTTCAACGTCACTTGGGTTCATGGTTATATGTATATAACGAGTAAACGAATAATTTAATAACCGTCTGTTTAACAAGCGCGAGCTAAATCTAAATTCATAAGCGATGCATCGTTATATACATACACATATATATACACACACCCAGAGATCGCGATAAGGGTTATATGAACATTAGAGATTCTATTGTATACTGTCGCGGGGCAATTATATTTTTGGCTTTCGTAGCGTTCGTCACACAACTGGCTAAATAATTCCGACGCAATGGAGAAACGTTATAGAGTGTATATAGGTGTGTAATAAAAAAGAAAGAGAGGTAGAGATAGAGAGAATCGCGAGAATTTATCATTGTTGCTAAATTATAGATGTTTATATAGAGTGAGAGAGAGAGAGAGAGAGAGAGAGAGAGAGAGAGAGAGATAGAGAGAGAGAGAGAGAAATATGACAGACAAGTGACTAATTTGCAGAACAAACGTATATCGGTCATCACAAGGACGTTTGCTCGGTGTGTACACATATATATATATACACAGAAACAGACGCGACAAGCAAACGCGAAAAAAAAGTGCGGTATCACTGCCAAAATATTCCGAAAATGTCTACTCTAGCTCGAAAATCAGCCGATGTACAAACAAAAAAGAAATAATAACGCCACAGAGAAGGAAAGTCGCGAGCAACGCGATAGCGAAAAAAGCTCACTTCTCTCTCTCTCTATCTCACTTGCTCCCTCTCTCGGCGTCTCTAATAATTGGCAAAAGCCGCGCGTCGACGATACGCATGTATATACACGCATACACATATATATATATATACATACACTTATATATATTGCCGAAAGCCCGCAGAGCGTGAGCGAAAGAGAGGGAAAGTGAGTGGCGTACCAAGGCTGTCGTATTTTTAGTTAGGCCAATGTTTAGTTGGCCGCGAGTCTATAGCGCCCCGTCGCCGAATAACGCGCTCTTGAAACGACGGCAGCGGCAGGCGGCGGCAGCGGCGGCGGCGCGTACAGATAGAGGGACCTTGAATTTCGCGGATAACATCTGCGGCCTTATCGAATTCGCCGGTTTGCCGTCGCCCCACCTTTCGCCCTCTCTTTCTTTCTCTCTCTCTCTCTCACTCATCCCCCTCCTTCCTCCCATTGCCCTCCTTTTTTTTCGCTTGTCACTATTCTCTCTTTATTTTTTGCGTGCCCCGTATACGCGTCCGTGTACGTGCGTGCGTATACGTATACGTACATGTATATGTGTTTATATCAGCGCGCCCGGTTCGTCCGATTGGCGAAATGATAACTTTTTTTTTCTTCTTCGTTCCTCACACACAGCACTAACCTAGCGTAAGCCAGCCGTTCAAATATTATTTCGACGATCAACGGCGGCCCACCTGAATTTATTCAACGCGGCGGCGGTCGAACGAGCTTTTTCCCTATGTATAGATACCATTATTATTATTATTGTAAGAATATATGTATGTATACTTTGCTACGATTGGTTGGTATTATTCGCGTGTACAATTTTTTTTGCGTTGGGAAGGACCCTTTCAAGGACGACGGCACACACGGCCGGACGTTTCCGAACGCGATGATGATTATTTTCTACCCTCCTTATCGGTTCATCTTGTCCCATATTTCTCACAGACACGAGGAAAGTTTTGTATATACTATAGGCGGTGGGAGTATACATGAGTGGTGAGAAATCATCGCTGTTTCTAGCGTTGCTGCTTATATGTGTGAGAGGCGGTCAATTGAGCTTAATGCTATTTTTTTTCGGCGCAAAGCTTTGCTCCACACGTAAAATTCCATCGTCTATAGTGCTTGAATAATATGATCGTATTATCTTATTGACGCATGTATAAAATAGATATATATATAAATAAACAACCTATAACGAGATTGAGTTAAGCCATCAACTGAGATTACAATCAAATGCATTCACACATAATGAAAACGTAAACACGAGGCGCACATTGTTTCTTTTTTGCGGCTAATTACAATAGTACACAATAATCGCTTGAAATTTTCCTCAATTTTTGGTATAGGTAATAAATGTATAATTTGATATAGGCGCTAGTCGAAATTAGGTCATGTTTACTTGGCCGAATAGGCGAAATTGAATCTACTATCACATGATAAGTTCGTCAAAAAATTCCACAATATAAATGTATCTTTTCATTAGCGAATAGATCGTACGATAATAGAGAAAGCACTAAGCAAACTTTGATATGCGAGACTAATTACGATAGTTCTGCGAACTATTTGAATTACTATTCGATAAATTTTCGGAATATGAGTAATATATATATATATATATATCTGTTGTATACGATGACGACTTAAACATATATGCTAATAATGCTCATTGAATTTTCTACTCAAACGACAAAAACATCTAGAATTTCAAATTTAAACAGTTGTCGAAACTATACAGAACGAGAGAGAGTGAGAGAGAGAGAGAGAAAAAATACGCAACGATATTCGAAATAGAAGGAAAAGTAAATGCGCTGCAATCGCGTTACATAAAATATAGGCCCGGGCGGGTCTACGTATAACACGTACAATTACATACATAGTGTGTAGAGGAACGAACGAGACGACACATACAGAGAGAATCGCGCACGACCTTATCTTCGCGAACTTTCAGTTGTTATGTGCCGCTCGCGAACCGTGCGAGTGTGCGTATACGTGATGAGCGTATAAGTGTGTGTGTATGTATGCGTGCTAACACGTCTCGCGGCGGACGTGGCCAAATGTATGTGGGCGATTGGTAACGTCAGAAAAAAATACTGCTTGAAAGAGTCGCACGCAGCTGCCTAATCTAGTTGCGAAAAGTGCAAATTTTTTTTTTCGTTTCCAACGCGTCATCGTTTGCCCGACTGTCGAATTCGTCGTTCATTTTCATTTGATTCGCGAAGAAACGTATTGAATTATGATTCTTTGTTAACCGAATTTGCATTAGTTTATTGGCAAAGTGTTCTTTCTTATTTTTTATTATTATTATTTTTAACTCGTCGATGATTATAAGTCGAGCGACGAAATTGGTTCGATAAGAAATATATGAAGTCTAAATAATAATATGAGATGGTTGATTTTAATGATTAATTGCAACAGTTGCAATACTGAAGGTAATTAAATATTTTGATAATAGCTTTGGCGTTTCTTTGCATTGTATGATCGATCAAAATGATACTACAGTCGAACATAGCGCGCTGCGCCTAAAAATTTTTATTCGTTCAAGGTTTCGATAACAATTTCTTGTTTTAATTTTTATCATCGACTCGTTGCAAAACGTGCAGAAATAACAAATGTGATAATAAAAGTCAAAACAGAACTAAACGCTTTCTCTCGCTCTTTTATCCAGTAGTCGATAACAAAAATTGTCTTCTGTCCTTAAGCTCTTTCGTTTTTTTTGTTGTTGTGTTGTTCATCGGTATGTTAAATATATATGTGTGTAAGAGTATATAAAACACTACTCGCTACGCGACGTTTTTTTTTTGGTCGCAGAAAAAAAATCAATCCATCAGACGGAGAGTCTTTCGACGCGATCGTCGCTATACGGGTTTGTTATTAAACGCGCATGACTGACACCGACGCGCACGCGTATATGATGTATAACTAAAATTAGACGGAAAGCTCGCGTTTCGACGACTTCTTCGCGTTCTCCTTTTTTTTTTATTTCACACACTATTGAGTGGTATTATTGCTATAATGCGAATCGAATGACAATAAAAGCCCTGCGCAGCTAAGGTGCGATAATAACTCTAGACGGCCTATCGCGCAACTTGTGGCCGAGGTAAACATGCTACTCTCGTCGCCGCGAATTTCATAACATACGCGTGCAATCACACACACACATACATCGTAGGGTATGTGCGGTGTAAAGTGCGAAATTTGAATATCTGGCTACGTCGTGTTTGTTGAAAGCGTACAAATATTCCCTTCCCAAACTTATCGTCTATTATATTACGTTAGTTAGAACGTCAATTGAGTTCTTCATCTTGCTTAATTTTTTCTTTGGTTTAATAATTTCTCGTGTTTTTTTCTTTGTTTTCATTTATTTTTAGTCTTTCAGGCGTGGGAACATAACTGTGCTTTTTTCTGGTTTTTCTTCCGGATGGAAAGAAAGACCAAAAAACGTGATCATGTGCAACTTAGAGACAAATACAGAACGACTATAAACACTCAGGTATATAGAAAAAAAAAATAGTTGTATGCGACAAAATTTGGACAGTACGAACACGGCAAGGATTCATAATAAATACTGTAATACTAATGATCAATCAAAAGTTAATAATAAATAACGCGCTGTGCAATATAATATATGTATAAGATTCATCGACTTTTTTTTTTCGTCGCCGGTGAGCTCGCGCATTATATATGTGTATAATAAACACTTATCATTGACACAATTTTTTTTTCTCTTAATAATATTAAACAATCAAGCTTTTTCTCTTTCCCTTTTGTAACGTGAAACTCGATAGATAAATAAAAAATATATGTGTGTGCGTGTGAGAAAAAAAAAGTTGCGCGCAGAGACGATCGCAGCGATTTTAGATTGTACAGTGATCTCAAACTGACATTTCTCTCTTTCTTGTTGTTCGCCAATTCGAAATGACCGCCAGCTCAACGACAAAGCTTTGGATTTCTACTTGTTTAGTGCAAGATCGGTTTTCGTTTTCGCTTTCATTTTGTCGCGCATTTGTATTTTTCTTTTTCAATATTATAGATATATATGTATACGCTCTCTTTGTGAATTCATTATGAAGAGAAAATAAAAACAAAAATAGGCAATCACCGCGAAAAGAAAACAATAAAGAAAATCGAAGTAGAAAGACAAAGGAGCCCCGAGGTCGAGCGGGCGATTTTGAATATAAAATGTCGCGACACAATTCGTTGCGAATGAGTTCAAATGAAATAATAATGCAAGTGCAAGCAAAGTACATCGTTATACGAAAATAAATGACGCTCTTTTTTTTGTATATCGTTTTTGTCTTTTTTTGTTGTTGTTGTTGTTTTTTTTTTTTTTTTTTTCTTTTGTAAAAAAGTAAATAATAAAGTATACAGTAAATGATGATTTCGATGATTTGGTAATAAATGGCATGCCAAAATTAGAAGAAACTTAATCTTCCAAGCAAGGAGAGACAGAAGTATAGTGAACTTTCACCGCAACCAAATAAAAAAATAAATAAATTTTGTTTTAATCGTTGGCAAATATATAATAAATTGTGATTTGTTAGTTTGATATAACTGCACAAGTCACAGCGACTTACGTAATTCCGTCCAACAGTGTGTATATTGTGACGACGAGCGAGCCGGACGAGATCGGCGCGCGCCGCAGACGCTGCGCTTTGTATAAACGATTGCATTTTAATTTTCTATTTTATTCATTACTTTCTCTCATATATGCAATTTAACAATATGTTTGATCCCGTCACGCTGGATGCGTCTTCGGCGCGCGACTCGAGTCACGACCTCGACGGCTCGGTTCGAGAATTAAACAGAGTAGCGAAGAGAGCCCTTTGAAAAATCAAAAGAACACAGACTCGAACCTTTTTGTCTGTCCTTTGATCGCGCAAGCATATATGTATATATATTCTACCGTTTCATTACAGCTTACATACGCGAATAAATAAAGAGAAAAAAAATAGCAAAAAAAAATTATACTTTTAGTTATACTTTGTGTATGTATATTATATGTTGAACGAACGGAAAGAGAAAAACAAAATCGGAAATTTCCAGACGCATCAATGGTATCAATTCTACTTTTGTATCGTTTTGGACTTAAGATTCTTGTGATTTCGCAGGGCAAAATTAATTACTTAAAAAAAAGTAGTATAGTAAGTGTGGAAAATTAAAAAAAAAAAATAATAAAAAAAAAGATAAATAAATAAACGTATATATGCGTGACTTTGGTCTAGTAGTCTCTGCTTGTTCTTACCTTGCGAAGTTCCCGCCAGGTCCGGCGTCTGCAGCCCGTGGGGCAACCCTGGAAATTTCACTATCGTCACATATAGCTATCGTTGCTCCGTTATCGGAGTTGCAGTGTCAGGCCTGTACGCAATTTCGCAACTACGAATTGAATAGCAAGCAAAAAAAAAAAAAAATTTTCAACACAGATTTCAAACGTGCTACTACTACTGTACAGTTCAAGCTAAAGTTGCCCAGATGGCAGTTCTCCTCCGCGTGTACGACGAAATGGTGGCACAAGAAAATTCAGGCATATTGGCGCGACTTTCGCAATACACGTTAATTCAGCATTATTGAAAACATATGTAAATCGTAAGTCGAGAAAAGCATTCAAAGGCCAAAAAAAAATGAAAAAAGAAAGATACTGTTGAAAAGACATTTGCCAAGATAAATTGTTGAGAGGAATAATAACCGACATGGACTTTTTGGAGGAGAATTAATTGCATAGTGAACAACGCAGTTAAATAAAGTGACAAATGCATAATGAGCTTTCGCGGTTCGCACTCATTTTTTCTTTTTTTTTTTTTAAATAAGTAAATATTTGAATTGAAGGAATGCGATGCATTAAGTAAATTATGTATACGCCAAGGCCATTCTCTTATCAGTACATAAAATATGAGAATATTAAGTAAACATCGCGAAATATATTCTAAGAATATCATAATCAGGAGAACGTTCGTAAACTTGATACGGAACTCGCTGAAAATAAAATGCGGCAGACACGTAACAAAACAACGTAAAGTTCGACGAATAAGCCACAGCAAAGACTTCTACTCAACCAGACTGTAATGGTAGCAACGTGACATTTAAATTTGATCTTCAAGCTCCTTCCAATTCAGTTTTACGCATCGTTACATAACAAAGGAACAAATTATCAGGAGGAGCTTGAATTAAACGCATGCAAACTGTAAAACGAACATGCTGGAAACGTAAAAAATCAGGTAAATATACTCAATATACTTGATAGAAAAATCGTGGGTAGCATAACGTAAAGGCAAAACGTAAAATAAGACATTCAATTCAAAAAAATTGTTCAGTGCGTACAGGCAACTTCCTCTATTAATCAGAAAAGCCAGGATTGACTCACCTGAGAGCGGCGTGTGTTCCGTGGTAAGCGCGGCCATACTAAAGTTGAAGCTGCCGGGCGTCGAGGCAAAGAGTTTGCTGTCAGCCATGTAATTTGGCGTGGGTGGATGTTCAGGTTCGTTCTCGTGCTCGTTACTACTAGCCGACGCTGGTGGCAGATCGGATGCCGCCGCGCCCGAGTCCGAGCTATCCTCGTTGTTTGCATTAAGGTGTCCACCACCACCTCCGCCTCCGCGAGCACAATTGCTCCCGGTCAGCTCCAGTGGCTCGCACTTGATGCTCTCAGCATCGGCGAGGGGTCCATTCTCGTTCTCGTGAAGGCCATTGCCTTCGATTTTACCCGACAGGTGGTTGCTCTTCACCATAGAGAAATCCGTTGGCGTTGCATCGTTATTGTTGAGCGGTGGTGACAGGACACGCGGCCGCTTCGCCGAGTCGTCGTGGGGATCTGGTGTGTGCCTCTCGTTGCGCCGGATCTGCGCGCGGCGCAGCAGCTGCTGCACCGTCGTCGGCGTCGGAGTGACGGGGGTAGGCGGCGAACCGCCTCTGGGGAAGCCTTCGTCCGGGAGTTTGTCGTGCGGGGGTAGGTGGTTACCGCCGACGCTGCCGCCGACACTGCCGACGCCGCCAACGCTACCGCCAACACCGACGCCGCCGGCTGCGAGCGCGCGCACGTGCGACAGCTACTCGTGCACAGCAGTATTAGCATATACATGTGGGTGTAAGAGGGATGGTTTTACGGGGGAAGTTATTATGTGTGATTTTGTCGTATATAGCCGGTTCTTCGCGGCGGTTCTTATTGGGTAAAAAGGTTGCGAGGATATGCCGTCTGCTCTGACCTTTGAACGCGAGAGGTGTGAAATCTGTGTCGCGCGAGAAAAGATTTATGACACGGTTAGTTATTGAAATGCTCGTGAAACCCCGGTTCTAATTTTGAAGGGGGAGAGAGAGAGAGAGAGAGAGAGAGAGAATGCGAGAGGGTATCAATAATCATTAAGTCAGATTTGCCAGAAATTAACAGAATTATTATTTATCGCCGCGACCTACAAATCTCGGTGACCTTTTTCGTATCGGGAAAAATTGTCATGCATTTTTATGACTGATTTCAAAGTCTCCTTACGAGCCCCAGTATATATATTATAACTCGCTCTGCTTAATAATAGGTACGATTATGTTATCTATTCAATATATTGTTTTACTTAACGACCTAATTTCATTAAATGTGTATTATTAAAACGTCAATATTGAAGTTATTCTTATACATATTTTCAGTAAGATCTATTTCCAATGTCTTTCAAATTCCAGGTTAGAGCAGACGAATTCCTTGAATTAACGTGGGTTTAGTATTTTTAGTATACGATATATTGTTTTTAAATACATGCGTGCATGCTGATTAGTTTGTATCGGAGTTAAATGTAATATGTATAAAAGACTTATCGATTTAATGTACATACTCTACAAGTTATTTTCTTGTGTATATATGGAATTTAATTAACTCTATTTCAATGTATAATATATAAATTATTTTCAAAGTATTTTTAACCAGTGATACAGTATATTGACAAACACATTTTGTTGTTACTATTTTTCAATAATATTGTTTCACTGCATATCTGTTAATCTCGAAAGAAATAGAATTGACTGAGGAATATTTAACGTGAACGAAAAAAAACTCGAGGTTAACAGATTCTGTCTCTAATTCATACTATGTGGGTCGGCAAATTGACAATTTCACTGTGCCCACTTGAAGCATTCCTGAATTTTTCATGCCAGTTTAAGAGAATCGATTTCGAAACACAGGATAACGTTTTTAAATAAATTTTACAGTTTCGTAATTACATTTATAACTCACAGTGCTAGATAAAAAGTCTCCTATTAAAAAAGTATTGAAAATGTATCTAATATTTAAGAGTTTATAAATCAAAGTCTTCGCGTTTCAAGTTTATTTAAAAAACTATCAGCTATGATCATGTTGGACAGGCGTCGAAAATGAATAAAAAAATAAAAAAGAAATAATGTCAGTTCTATTTTCTCTTGCGCCAGTATTAATAGCTCGGTTTATTTTCATTCGCTTGATCTACGGCAATTGCTAAGAAGAGTCAAGATTGTTGCTCGAATCCTTATATATTCAACGCTGCACATTAATGTTATCGTCACCGATCTAGTAATACTTAATTATTTTTCTTTAATTTTTTTTTTTTATTTAAGATAATTTTGCAACCGATAAACTGTCTCACACGATGATACATCATCTTAATCAACGACTTGTTTAACTAATGCAATTCTCCAAGCGCAAACACGAAACTTATACCGGGAAAAAAATAATCTAGACTCTCGCTCTGATTGGCTCTATAGATAAGCGAATGTAGCAAAAATTCCGATAGCAATTCGTTAAATTCGTATAAAAAAAAAAATCTTATTAAAATTAAAAGCAAGTACCGCTATTACGTCGTTTGAGATGGTAGAAGACAATGTAGCCGAATGGGTTCGTAGGGGTGAATCGAAATTCTCTCTGTATGACAGATGAGAAAGGGAAGGGGAGAGTCTCCTCACCTCATCTCTGTCAGATTGATCAGCCTGTTGCGTAAGTCCGGATACCCTGAGGACCTCGGCGGTTTTCAGGAAGCTACTGAGAGAACGCTGATGGACGTTCACCTCACCGTGGTAGATGAACTCCACCAGGGCGTGCAAATCGCTGAATGCCACGTCCTGCAGTACTATCACCGGGTGTTTACACGGTGTGCTCTGGAACATTTTAAAAGCGTCCCTATCGTCAGACAACTTGTCGCGCGGTTTCCACTCACAAACACACACACGGGTATAATAATTATACTCGTCGGTATTGTGTGTGTATGTGTACCCTGAGAGGTTACGTCAGTCGCTTTATTACGATTTGCAATATCGTAATAAGGAGAAAAATATGTAATGATAAAGAAAGAAGAGGATAATTACTTTGAGGAGCTCCCTGAAGTAGGGGCTGCAGGCCGAGAGTACGACCCGATGTGCCTTGAGACTCTTGCCATCGCATGCCAGAGTGACGTCCACGAAGTCCTCGTCATCTCGCAGGTTCTCGAATGCTGATGTGATGCTGCTCTGGTAATTATTCCATCGCAGACAAAAGTGTTGTGTATCTACCATCGTTATGCCTATTCACCTGTAACATAGAACGTTAAAAATACCATCGTTAATAATCTTTACACATTATTCCACATTTTTTTCCAAAGTTTCGTTTGCTTTGTAAAAGTTACTATGTTCGTTATATATGTATATATAAATATAGTTTTTTTTTTTATTCTCCCTTTCGCTATAGCGCAAAGTAGAAAAAAAAGCAACAGAGTGAGAGTATACGCGCAGCTAGCGAGAAATAGTGCTTTGTTCATCTCGCGCGTTATACAGTAACTATTTTTTCTTCCCTACCGTTATAAATAAATGTGACTGCACTTGGAAAAGAGGTAAATTGAGCTTATTCCTTTAATGATTGATTCTGCCCCAATTGATAAGTAATAAATCTTAATGCACACTCACTCTCTCTCTTCGAATCGAGCGACTAACCTCTTTTCCGCGTAGAAATAACCGCAATCAGTGTCATTATTATTAAATCAAAGTGCAACTTTTCCACTCTTAAAATACAAAAAAAAAACCACTCGATTATTTACTCTCGCCAATACAATGTATGATGTGACTACTACGTTCAAGGACTTTCTTTATCCACCGCCACAGATGCGCGAGACAGACGCAATGAGGGAGAGAGAGAGAGAGAGAGAGAGAGAGCAATTAGTAGCGAAATTTAGCGGCGGCGATGGCGCGAGGTAGAACAGAGTCGAATTTCCTAAGGCACCGCATTTTTCAAACTGTCTCGCTATCGCGAAAGTTGCAATTTAACCTTACTCTTTTACCTCAAGGTATATACAGCAAATCCCGATAAGACGACGACACAAAAGCACTGATAAATTTAGATAAAGCTTGTTTTGAAAAGAAGGTGTGCAAAGTTGCAAAGAACATTTTTTTCTTTCTCTCTCACTCTCATTCGCTTTCTCTCTCTCTCTCTCTCTCTCTCTCTCTCTCTCTCTCTCTCTCTCTTCCCTCTTGTCTCAGTCGACTAATGCAATTCCTTTATTTCATTGAAGCGCTCGTAAACGGCCGAAATGATAGGCCGCGACAAGACCTTGCAGTCGGGAGGCATAAATTAATAAAAAGCCAAGGTTCAAGACGATTTTCAAGGCGATTCGTGTATCATCAAGGTATGCTCACGATGCTACGATATTATCGATTTGCACGCATCGCAAGCACCGCGAATGTCGCCAAAAAAAGATATTAGTACAGATGTTCGTATACTGTTATCGCTAAATATTCTCAAATGTGTGTGTACGTAAGTGTGTTGGTGAAGTATCGCGACCGACTAATAGATCAAACGGTCCAAAATTGCTGGTAATATCAAGCGACTGCAAATTGTAAAACCAGCGATACATTTATCTCTCGTATACATATACATGCGTTTTTTTTTTCTTAGATGTCCTTCTCTTTCTTTGTACCGGGAGTATGTAGCGTAATTGAAAGAATAAAGTCTTCCACCCGGTGAATCCACGTATATACGTGTGAACAGGTGTGAACTATCGTTAGCAGCGTGTATATATATTTGTTTTCTCTTCGTTACAAGGATATCGGGGCGTGATTAATGCAAATTGCTGCACACAAAAATTTGCTTGGAATTCTCTGAGACATTGCGTATCACATGCACAGTCTATCCCGTGACAAGATTTGCAATAAGTTTTATTATTTTTCGGCATCATGACACTTTTTCTACTTTCTCGCGGCTAGAGAAGGAGCGGAAAAATATCAGAGAACGTCACGATAAAAGGCAATAAAATGACAGTAGATAAACGACGCCGTATGGCTACAGGAAGTTTATTTTTTTTTTGTTCTCGCTCTCTTCTTTTATACAAATCCCCCTGCAGTCATTTTCAGCATCAATTTTTTTTTCATATCTATTTAGACTTCGCCGTATATGCGACTGTACTTTTATCTCTTCTCGCGTTCTTTCTCTGCCTCCCACTACTTCTTCTCTTTTCTCTACGATCCCTCGATCCACAGAAAAATTGGGTCGTCATGCTGGAGCCAGGCCAGAACATGTACGATTAAATAATTCTCTCCCTACTATACTTATAAAAGTGCAAGCATTAAAGTATGCTGATAGCGCGCTATCTCGGCGAAAAGATAAAAAAAAGTGAGAGAGAGAGAGAGAGGAGACGTCTTGGAACAAATTTACAGTCCGCACTTCTTTTCTTTCTCACTCTTCCCCCACTCCTTAACGTTCTCTAGCTCGCATTTTTTTCTCTCGTGCTTCTTAAATTAGCACATCTATACTAACCGTATTGAAACTTTTGCGCGCGCGCGCGCGCTCGCGCCTAGTACAACAATGATAAATTTTTTCTTTTTTTTTTATCAGCGATATCGAGCCTCAAGAGCTCTATCGGCGCTCCGCCAACTTTTTATAGTTTCCGAAAAATCTCCTTGAACAACGCGCGCGTTTCATCATTTTAATGCCCCCGCGAATTTCTCCGAGAAGCGTATATATATTTCTGGCTTTGTCATTTTTCCCAGCTTTATTACCGCGTTATATTACAAGTTTGATGAACAATATCCTTTGCGCGCTCATATTCGCTCTATATCTAAATTTATTCGACCAAATAGGGAAACGTCACATTAATATATTTGATTTTTATACTCTTCAATATGTGAGCGTATATATATAAAAGAAAATATCTATATTATATTAACTGACTAAGCTTTTATTTACCACGATAAGTTTAACATACAGACACATTCACAACATTCTTAAATAAACAGCCGCCACAGTAATAAGCAGGTCAGTAGATTATGCTAATGGAAAAAACTTGCTGAAAAATTATCATCGCCCATAAAAAAAATTAATCTACCAACAATAACGCAATCCATCATCACGAAAGAGATCTCGCGAATACGTATGTATACGATTCTGCCTATGTGTACACACACGATCAGGTAGATATATATAGCATTGCTCGCACGCTTGCGTTTTTTTTCTGCAGCCCTCTCTATATAAAACTGTTAATAAAAATTCTAACAGTCGGCGAAATAAAAGGTGTCCATATACACACGCATACACACGCGTTCAACGGCACAAAGGTCACGGCGTTAACCGCATCGGCAATTTTCCAACGGGCGATTCGATCCGAACGCCAGTGATATGTGCACCACCACCACACTGCTGCCTCGATTTCCCCTCCTCTATATACCGTTGCACGCATCACACTACGTATATATAGGAGAGAGAACGAAGGGCGTGCGATAACGAGAAACTAAAAGCCGATCCAGTGCAAATAAATAAACCGCTTGGCTTACGCTCTCTCATACCTACTCTCTCTGAAACTCGCGCTCGGTCCACTGCCACCAGCCGCGTGTACACGCAAAAAAAAAAAAAAAAAAAAGAGCACGCAGCAGTAGCCGATTGACGAGCAGTGAGAGATATAGATATATATGTGTGAAGGGGATGAGGGACCGTACGCGAAAAAAAAGCACGGGGAGGGCGTGAGGTGAAAAAAAACGGGTACTCACGGATGCGTGAAAAATCAATCGGCCCCGCACCTCGCGGCTATTCGCACGCGTCGCGATTTTGTACCACTATAGATATATACACCGTACCGCAGCTCAATTTCCGTGCGCGCACACTTTCACTGCTCTCTCACGCGCCCACGTTATGTGTACGTACGGCGGGTGTATGTATATATATGTATGCCAGTGGTCGCGCGGGCGGGTGTGAACGAAAAAAAAAAAATACAGCGGCACGCACGTGAGAGAGAGAGAATGTGTGAGAGCACTCTTTCTCCAAAACAATAACAACCGGCGCTGCAGCAGCAGTCGCGAAAAAAAGCGACAGCTGCTGTGACTATATATCGCGCGAGTATATACACGAAAGGGTTATATAGCCTTCGAAGGAGGAAAAATAAAGAGGATAGAAGGACGACGCCGGGCGCGTCGTGGAAAAGAGAGGAAAAGGAAGATAAGGAACTAGTCTCGAGGGCAGGCAGGCGGCCAGTCAGGCAGACAGGCACGCAAGCGTCTCTCTTTCTCTCTCATTGACCGGCTTGTTCGTTCTCTCTCTCTCTCTCTCACTCAGTCTTTCTCTACTCACCGCTGCTTCTCTCTTTCTCTCTCTTGCTTGCGCACACGCTTTACTCGCTCGGGTGCGCGTCGCACACTACGCTACTCACTGGGTCACTCGCTCACCAAACATCTATCCCTCTCTCTCTCTCTCTCTCTCTTTCGCTCTTTCTCTCTGGTCGGAAGGGGGTACTGCACACACTTCCGTCGCGCACATTCATCCCCCTTTCTCGCACGCTTGCCTCTCTCGTCTCTCTCGTTCTCTCTTTCTCTCTCTACGCACTGCACCTATATAATGTGCATCCGATCTAGCGTGAAATGTGCGTGTGCGTAGGTACATCGTCGTCGTCACTTTTATATATATATATATATATACACACACACACACACACACACACACACACACACACACACACACACACGTTGCAGGGCTGTAAAGACTTAACTCTCTCTCTCACTCCTCTCCTCTCCCTCTCACTTTGCGCATGCACTGCTATGAGACCCTCGCTGTAGCAGCGCTTGCTTATATGATGACTCTCCCTCTTTACGCGCGCGCGTGTATATATTATAATACAACAACGAGACGACGGAGTGTATAGACCGCTCGGCCGAATGGAAAAAACTAAACTATTCGGAATATTTTTCGCCTTATCTTTCTCTCTCACTCACTCGCGGGCGGGGGCCAATATAGTCGCGAAAAAATGTGAGCGAGCGCCTTTTTAGTAAGTGATAAGAGAGTATGTATATATATATATATATATGTTTGCCTGTCGAACGCGCTGCGTACGGATTATATAGTTAGGCAGCCGCCGCCACCGCACGGAAATTCGCGAGTCACGTGGTCGAGTAGCGTGTGTGTGTGTGTGTATATAT
>JAYJLV010000027.1:8508750-8518750 GCA_036873485.1 Torymus texanus | reverse complement strand
GTAATGAAGGGGAGCGTAGTAAAAAAAGAAGACGCTCCATGCGCATCGAACGAAAAAAAAGAGTATAT
Source organism: Torymus texanus (assembly GCA_036873485.1). Classification (NCBI taxonomy): domain Eukaryota; kingdom Metazoa; phylum Arthropoda; class Insecta; order Hymenoptera; family Torymidae; genus Torymus; species Torymus texanus. The sequence continues at coordinate 8,518,682 of JAYJLV010000027.1, read as the reverse complement.
GGAACGCCAAGAGACGATAAGGTGGTAGCGGCGATGACGTAGCTACGAGATTTCTGCTTGAGAAGGAGAGAAAATATAACGGAGCAAGAGAAGAAAGAGGTTATAAACTGCGTGTATACGCGGTGTGGATTGAGGAGTAACGAACAGCTGTTGCAGGGATCCTGAGACAGCAGTACTGTATCTGGTCTTTATCTGAGACCGCGAGATATTTGTCGTATATAGCGAGCGTTAAGTGATATATTTGTTATTTAGACGATAGCGTATAGAAAGTATCGTCTAGCATACTATACGAGTAATAATATATTAAGTGAGGTATATATATGTACATCGCTCACGAGCTGTGTGGTTTAAATATCACCGAAAGAGTGGAAATTAAGAAAGACCAATGAACTCTTCTCCTCCTCTTCCCAGGGGTTGAAGTAATGCGCAAATGATATATTCTCAAAAAAAACCTTTGATCTGTAAAATTTTAATAAACTCGACTCATATGTCATGCACTGATATAAAATCGATCTCATCTTACTTGCAGATTATGTATAATAAACTCCCCTTGTGTGATTATCAAATTATTATATAGCCAGGACTGTATGTTCTCCTGCACTCTCTTCTTCAATATTTAAGTATATTCAAAATTCCGAAATATGCCACCCCTTTCGGTCCCTTCGTTCTCTCTCTCTCTCTCCCTTTCCATATAGCCAGACTAGAATAGAGCCTTAACGCTCGTGACAAATTGAAGGCGACACTTCGCAGGCGAGCGACGCAGACACCTCCATTAAAAAGCCCAAAAGAGCCACGAGACAACTATACAGGGCGTGGTGGTGGTAGTGGTGGTGGCGGCAAGTCGAGATCGTAAAAGCCCTAGACAGAGACGCATATACATGTGTATATATATATGTATATACGTACGGACGATCATCGAGCGCAAGTGAAAATAAAAAAAAAAGACGAGAGAAGCACGCGCCGGAAACGATCGATGCTCGTGTATGTGTATGTGTACGTGCTTTTTCGCACCTATCCAGCAAAGAGAGAGAGAGAGAGAAAGAAAGAGCAACTGCGCGACCTCCTGAGGAACAGGTTTTGCGGGAGAGTTACGCGAGTGAGCTCCTACTACTACTACTACTACTACTACTACTACTGTTGGTATACGTACACAACGGATTTCACTCGTCGTAGTCCTTTTTCGAGTGGAGCGCCCGATCGAGAGCTTTATATACACATACGCGCACGCGACCTTGCGGAATTTTTTTTACTATATACTTGCGTTATAGCTTTAGCGAATCTCCTCAGAGGTGAGAGAGTAAGCGTATGAACTAAGAAGAAATAGGCATTGGTGTGTTAAATATTGTTTATGCGGACGTGAAGAGTGAGATTGTAAATTAATTCTCCCGCGAAGGTTACCTGCACGAGTATTTGTATATATATATATATATATTAATTAATCACCTTGATATACCATTTATTATGGTTAATGAATCTTATCGGGACCCGTGATAACGTTTCGTTTTCTGATCCGAGCGAGAGTGAGAGAGAAAGAAAATAATAAATAGAAGAGGATGTATATCGACAACGTTATATGGTGGTTCGCCGCGAACTTGACGTTTTCATTAATTTAGTTGTTGAGATTCATTTTTCTGAAAATTCGAATGATATAATGATATTATAAACCTTTGCCTTATACTGATATATACGTCGACGCATTAATTAAGCGAAAATTATGGTTCCAGTCCATTACAATTATTAACTATAGTCATTATTGAGACATACATATGTATGTGATGACCGACACATAATTCAGCAAAATTTCAGAGAGTGTATAATTTCTGTTTCGAAAAAGGTGTATAGCGGCTCGAAATACATTATAGTTTCTCTCTCTCTCTCTCTCTTTCTGCAGTTTCTCAAAATGTAAATTGCATAATCAGCTAATGAGCGAAATTTGTAGCTACCAGCTTGAAAGCGGCAGTTTCTCTCACGAAAATATCTCTCTTTCTCTCTCTCTCTCCTGGCAACATACATAAAAACTGTAATGATCCACACGCAGATCGCGACCGCCCGTGACTTTCCCGCAGAGCAGTAGTTACAAGCGCGCGCGCACGACTCTTGCGTACCCTCCGGCTCCGTGTCTCTCTCTCTCTCTCTCTCACTCTCTCTCTTTCTCCCTTCCCCGCCGCGTAGGTATTATATACATATACACACGGAACGAGAGAGTGAGAGAGAGAGAAAGCGGCACGACCGCGACCCCACTCGATTCGCCCCCTCAAAAAATCATTACGCCCTTCCGCGGGCGCCGCAGCCGCTGCCGCTGCCGTGCGCACGAACGCCGTTTTAATTCGCTATACTAGAAAAGTAAAATATAAGCGGGTATACGCGGGGGGGAGGGAGAAGTAGTAGGAACCCCCGATGCTGCTACACACCACCGCTGGCGGGGAAGTAGTAGTCGTCGTCGTCGTCGTCGTTGGCAGTATACGCGAGTAAGAGGAGGAAAAATATCAGGAGAAAAAGAGAGAGAGAGAGAGAGACGCGAGTATTCAGTATGCTATACAAGTTTAGAGAAGGATAGCACGAGCGGTTATGAGGGCTGGGTTTAGAAAAGGATAATTGAAGGAAGCGCTGCTGCTGCTGCTGCTGCTGCTACTGGGAGGGCGCGCCGGAGAAAAAGAGTGATTAAGGGGGGAGAAAGAGCGGGGGAGAGCAAGAGAAGGAAATGTAGAAAAGGATAATTGAAGAAAGGCATTACGTGTATAGTGTATATAGAGAAGAGGAAGGGAGGTACGCGAGGTAGGTTCGGAAAGAAGTTTAGAGGAAGGGACTAGCGCGCGGTACGGGCGGCGGTTATGAAGAAGGAGAAAAATAGCACTGGAGAGAGGGAAAATCGAGTACGGGATAGCTAACACACAGCAGCAGAAGCAGCAGCGTAGGCAGCAGCTATAGTAGAGAGAAAAGTGTGTGCGGGAAGGTAGGAGAACGGCCGCGCCGCTGCTGCTACCACCAACGCGGTCGCCGGGTGGCGGCGAGCTCGGCCGAAAGACGCGCGCGGGCGCGGAGAGAGAGATGAGAAACGAGAGAGAGAAAGAGAGGGATGGATATCCTTTTTCTCCGCGGCAGCGGCGGCGTGTCCTCCTCCGCTGCTGCTGCTGCTACTCCTTACTACCGCCCCTCTCGCGGCCGCTCTCTCTCTCTTTCTCTCTCCACCCTCCCGGCTCCATTGTAATATTTATTGATTGGATTCCTAGGGACCGAGGGTGAGCTCTCTATCTCGCTCGTTCGCGTATATACGCGGCTCCTTACTTCCTCTCCCTCTCTCTCTATTTTTTTTTTCGCGTTCGAGCTCTGTCTTTTATATATATACATGGTATACCCAGACCGGCGAGGATCTGGGCGTTTGCGCTTTTCCCGCGCGCGCACGGCCTGGAGAAAAGATATCGCGAGCGTTTTGCTCTATTCTCCAACGTCATCGTCCATTTGTAAGCTCTACGATCGACGACTTCTAGTAGAATGTTCTTCGTGAAAAACACTATAATTTTCAATATTTCAGATCTCTATAATCGATATAACGTCGTTTGATTGCACGCGATTAATTATTGCCCAAGAATTCTTGGGCCACATCATGAAACATCGTTAAATGAAGTGGAAATTGGATTAGTCAAACGTTTAGGAAACTTTATAGATATATTTTGAAAGTATTATTGCAGTTGTTCGTATCGTTGCGAACCGGTATGAGCTTTATTATTTACCGATATTTTTTACATAAATGTAGACAAAATTAAAAAGTACTCTCTATAGTTTATACGACATAATTAAAGAAAAAGTAATAATCGCAAGCTCTGGTCTCGTCAATCTTCAAAAGAACGACAACCTAATCGCCTACACGCACCTTTTCCGGAATTAATAATGAATTTCGCGAATTCATTCAGTCAGGATATAAAGCCATAAAGTTACGCAACGACACGGGTATAAACATTACGCATACACACGCGTGCGCCACGAGTAAAAAAAAAGGCCTCGTGCGATCCATCCACACAGACCCACAACGACAAAAAATCAATTTGCATTCCCAATCCATCCACACACGAAGAAGAAAAAAAAAATCTTCCTTTGCGCATCTCCGTTACGTAACATCTCTCTCTCTCTCTCTCTCTCTCTCTCTCTCTTTCTGCCGTAACAACAGCTTAAACGGGGCAATAAGGCGGTGGATTTCGCCGGTAACAGAGCAGTATATAGGGGCAGCCGAAACTGCAGCTAATCTGTTGATCAGCCATGCGGCGGCGGCGATGCCGACGCAGCAGCAGACGCGCTACTACGTGACTAATGGTAGCGTAAAGGTCAGGCACGCACTCGTCGACTATTATATACTCACTCACTCACTCACTCCCCCATCGTTTAGTCTGTCGCCTATAACGTATATATTATATACAACTTTGACTCTCCTACATACACGATAAATTTCTATCACTTTTTTTTTTCTTACTTATAACATATATTATATGTATAGATATATAGATATAGTTCGTATATTTTTAGACAATCGGAGGCGCTCCGATGCAATTAGGATGTTTTCTATGTCGCGTGTACATGTGACGTCCGGCGCGAGCGGGCGGCGTGAGTCAGCCGGCGAGAGAGAGAGAGAGAGAGAGGCGCCCTTGAGCTCGCATAAAAGCCAAGAGCTCCACTGCCACGCATATAAGCGCTCGCTTACTCTCTCTCTCTCTCTGCTTTCGCTCGTACATACACTCGAGAGCGGTGCGAGCGCGCTTTTGCGTTTTCTTTTTCCTGCGTCTAGCGCTCGCATATATACATACATATACGAGAGGTGATGCTCGACTGTATGTGTATATGTATACGTATTTACGTGAGGCAACGACTACGACGACGGCGAAACTCACGCGAGCAAAAAAAAAAAAAAGAAAGAACGAATGCCAAGTTGACGACACTCTCGTGTAGATGTGTGTGCGTGTATGATCGAATATATGTGTATATATGTATGCGAACAGTGATTTGCAAGGGAAAGGTTTGTCTGTTGTCGCGATGAATTTTCAGATGTGTTTATTAGTATGCGTTATGGTGATAAGTCATTATGCTCGAAAATAATATATATATATATATATATATATATATAAAGTAATTTGGTTTTTATAATAATATACATAACGACGTTGAAATAAAATAATTTCACCGCGCGTAATGAAAGGACACGAGCATGAAGCAGGCGTGTGTGTGTATGCAGGATGCGCGTTCTCGCAATTAAAACGTTTTGATAAAATTTCGCTCCCTCTATACTAATGCACTAAATAATGACTATTTTAATATTCATGAGCTTTCATATAAAAATATTTCCGCCAACTTTATATACAATATTCGTGCCATGTGTACACATACACACGTATAGTGAGGGAGTATATAGCGTGCGACGCTTGAGCGGGGCGAAAAAAATTTTCCTCAAATTTATGCGTCCGAAAATTTCGTCGTACACCACGACACACACATACATACATATACACATACACCACTTTCCGACCCTATAATTGCATATTTTTATCTGCCCGTTCGTACACCGCATACGCGTATATATACACATATGTGTATATAAATGTACGTGTGGGTATACGTGCGCCACACGCACTCGCCGCGCTCATGAATAAATGGCAGTACTTACATTGTCTTTGTCCGCGCGAGCGTACATATATATATATATATATATCTATACACATACGAGCGTGCAAGCTCGGTGTGTACTACGTATACGTGTATATGCATGTGTACGAGTGAGAGAGAAAGAGAGCCAGCCGAGGGGAAAAAACAGCCTGCGAATATTTGTCTGCCTCTACTGCAAATGTTATTCGTCGCTAGCCAGTCGCGTTTATTCGACGGCCAATGATGTGCCCGTAAATCCCTTCCAGCGTGGTTCTTTTTTCGCCCGACTCTCTCTCCCTCTTTCTCTCTCGCTCCCACTCGCGTTTGCTCCCACTCGTTCGTTCTCTCTCTCTCTCTCTCTCTCTCTCTCTCTCTCTCTCTCTCTCTCTTTTTCTCTCGCTCTCGCGCGCGTGTGCTCTCACTCGTTTGTTTTCTCTCTCTCTCTCTCTCTCTCTCTCTCTCTCTCTCTCTCTCTCTCTCTCTCTCTCTCTCTCGATTTTGCCTTGCTATTTGTTTTTGTATATTGGAATTCGAGCGAAGCATTTTATTTATTTTCCCCTGTGTTTATGAGTTCGCTAAATACTCGTAACAAAATTTCAACTGGATTTATCATTGGCTTTGTAATGGATTATTCGTCTAAATATTTTTAACGAAATTTCACATTTTGCGCGTTGTTGTTGTTGTTGTTATATGCTCTACACGCCCGAATAAATGTTCGATTCGCCCCGATGCTTTTTTAAAGCGCTTTTCGCATTATCATATATTTTCCTTTCACGCAAGCTTCATTAATTCATTTTCATATAAACATCCTCGCCCATGCGGCTGTACCCCCGCCGTCCCGTTAAATATACGAACTGTTAAAATATGTAAATATTTCTTGCACTAATTCTTTTTACCTTTGTCGTATAGCAGCATTATCATTATTGTAAAACTCGAAAATTCGCTCGCTACCCGAGGTACTTTCAAATCCTCAATTAATTATCATAATTATTACCTTATATATATATATATATACACACACACACACACACACACACACACACACACACACACACACACATCCAATACGTATATAGCGTATATATACAATAAAATAAACAAGACACAGCGCGACAATGCCGCAGGAAAAGATGTGCAGACTTTGTTGGGCTGTTTATGGGCTGGCATCAGGTGCGGCTTGCCGGAGTAATAAACTCTTGAAATGACAAGGGAGAGAATCGCACGGTGAGCAATATTTTATATATATATATACACACACACACACACACACACACACACACACACACACACACACACACACTCGTTCTCTGGGAAGGGATGATCGACCGGACGCGGAAAAACCATAAAAGGGGCTGCGAATTTTTCCCGATACACAAGTCCTTCCCCTCTCTTTCTCTTTCCTCCAGCCCATACGGATTTATGCACTATACACTTCCGAAAGCCGAATGATGAAAGAGCGAATAACCTGGCGTGCGCGCGCGCGAACCCATATAATCCGAAGAAAAGAAAAGCATACCCGCGCGCGCTAGGAATCGAAGATGGAGCGTATACAGTGAGAAAGAGAAAAATGAAGGAGCGAGAAAAGAAATTAGCAGCCGGCGTATATAGCGGGCGAGAAGAGAGGAGGGAGGGGTGATATTCGGGCATCGCTCTCTCGCCACGGGTTCAAGGCTAAGCGCCGCCGCGCGTCGTGAAATACTGGGCCAGGCATGCCAACCTTCCCTCGGCGCTCTCTTCTCTCTCACTCGCTCGCTCTCTCGCTACGCTTCCTGCAAGCTTTCGGAGGCTTGCCCCTCTACGTTCGCATACACACACACACATCTATGCGAGGCCAACCCCTCGTGCTCTCTGGCCGCGAATATAGAACCCCGGCGCTCTTGCCTCGTTTCTTTTTCGCCTTTCCTTTCTCTTCCGTCTTTCTCGATTGAGAGAACGAGCTCTAGCTAGCAAGCGAGCGAAAGAGAGAGAGAGAGAGAATGAGAACCTATACTCCCGTGCGAACACCCCTTCCTTTCTCTTTAATTTCGCTCCCCCGTGCAGTTTCAATATTAACGTTTTGCACGAATTCGGGTAGACCAGGGTTGCTTCTATCTCCGCCCTTCTGTGCTTAGGGAGATAGCTTCTAATTTCCGATTGCCGTTATCAGTCGTATTCGCGTGTGTTTTTAAAACGTGGCGGGACAAAAAATTTAATTAATATGCCGCCCACGTTGTTATACGCTCATTTTTTGCGCGTGCTTTATCGTCGCAAAATAGCTGTATATTTCAAGTAAAAGTGTCATTCTTTTGAGAACTTCCATTTCTCTCTCTCTCTCTCTCTTTCTCTGTGTCCCTGTGTCTCCTGTCTAATTCATCATGACACAAGGTACACACGAGGGAGTGTGAGGGGTAGAAAAGCTCGGAAAACTCAGACCTAATCCTAATAGAAAATGTATCAAAAAAGGAGATAAGAATTTGCTAATCCGTAGATAAAGAAAAGGACGGTGGCACGCTTTAATGCGCGAAAAGAAAAAAAAGGGGGGAAAATAATTTACGCTACTCTAGCACACACACATATATATACACACACGCACACACAAAGGTTTCTGTAATTGAAAAACCGAATCGTACAAATGCCTTCCATTTTCTGCCCCTCTCTCTGTCTCTCTCTCTTTTAGTGTATATATGTAGGTAGCGCTTTATACATTGTTTCTCGTCATCCGCCCACGACACGGCATATAAAGAACGGCAGTTCCGCTCTCTCGCTCGCTTTCTCTCTCTGCGGTGAAACCGCGAAAAACAGGGCGCACCCCCCCAGGGCGACACGCGCGCGCGTTTATCATTTCGCCCGAGCGCGCTGCCGCCGCCACCGCCAACGCCGCGCCCAACCAGTATAGAGAGACAGAGAGAGAGTGCGTGTGCCATCGTTACCGTAATCGATAAGAATATTATTAAGCCCGGGCGAAATGATACACACGCGCGTGCGAGCGTTACCCCGCAGTAAGAGATATATATATGTATATAATACATTGCTCTGTCTTTTTCTTTCTTTCTTTCTTTCTTTTTTAGTTATACGGGTATTCGTATGCCCCTTTTATAATTGTAGGAGCCGCGAAATCGGGGAAAAGGGCAATTTTTCGGTTAGCTGCGGTCGATTTTGTATGAGTAATGCACTTTTTCGCGGCTTTGCCCAGGCGCGCACGCATTCTGCTGCGTGTATTTCCGGCTCCGGTTAAGCATAACGTGTATATATATATATATATATATATATATATGTACGTATGTGTATATATGTGTATGTAAGTACATGCGTATATACGCTGGTAATTGCAGAGTCCCGAAATGCATATGATTTGACGTCGTTAGCTCGCGGCTCTTTAACGAAAAAAAAATGGGGAAAAAAAGTTTTCTGTGTTTTTCTCTTTGTGGTGAAAATGCTTTGTAAGTACACTTTACGCACGCGCGGGGAGTTTGGGGGGGAGGTAATGCGATGCTTGATTATACGGTTTATTTCACAATTATTTACCGCACTGTAACGACCATAATTTAAATTCCGCTTTAAAGCGCCGCGTGAGCGAAAAAAACTTTTTTTCTCTTCTTTTTTTGACAAAATTGTGTGTAAATTTCGTGGAAACTTTGTATTTTTAAGTTACAAGATCCCCATCAGATATGGATGTGGATAATTTACAGGTTCAAATTGATTTTGAATGATAAAACGATATCGATCGAAATTACAAAAATGAAAGGAAGGAATACTTTCTTATATTTTCGGCTTATGTGTATCATTAAATAAATCATACAGGACGTAATCTTACCACAATACATAACATAAGTAAAAAAGAAAAAGTGAGAGCCCAACTCTTTCTCGTTTATATCGCGGGAGATCGGCAATTTTGCCACCGCATTAAAATCACTCGATCCTAGCTATATACACATACACATACGGTTACTCCTAAAAAGCGCACTTAACGAGTAAAAAAAACGGGATTGCCACACGCGATCGCCTCGTAATTTCGTCAAAGCTCGCACACTCGGTCTGTATAGCGATAAACTCTCGGAGGAAACGGAGAAGGGAAAACATCCTGTTTGAAAAAAAGTAAGTCGCGCGCGACTATAGGACACGACGACAAAAAGGCAAACGAATTAACGAGGATCCATATATATGTGTGCATATATCTATGTAAAAAAAAAAAAAATGAGTAGAGTGGAGGGTAAGGCTCGTTAACAGGGCGTGCGACGATGGCCCGGTTCATTAGTCTCTCTCTCTCTCTCTCTCTCTCTCTCTCTCTCTCTCTCTCTCTCTCTCTCTCTCTCTCTCTCTCTCTC
>JAYJLV010000027.1:8485342-8497353 GCA_036873485.1 Torymus texanus | reverse complement strand
ATATTCCCGCCACAGAGGAAAATAAAAGGGAATAAACGATATATGTATATAGATAGATGTAAGTATGTATGTATAGATGTAAGTAAGTACCTTGTGCAGGTCTCCGTGTGCGTGTGGAAGCTGACTGGTGAGTCCTGGTGTACCGGCGCCTCTCTGTCCGTGTTGCCGCCGTCGCCGCCGCTTCGTCCTTGCCCCCGCTAAGTATAACGGTGATGCGTCTGGCCGGCTCTATCTCTCCCCCGACGTCTTCCTCGCGTACTCTCTCTTTCTCGTTTATTCTCGCTCTTTCTCGCTTCTTCCTCGCTCTCCTCTACGCCGTGCTGCGTGAGTTCTCGTGTATGTCGCGCGGCCTCGAGTCTTTCGAGTCCGGCCCTACGTCCATCTCTCTTTCTCTCCCTCTTCTCTCGTTGCGCGCTGCGATTTTTGCACTCTCTCTCTCTCTTTCTCAAAGGATTCTTACGCTCTCGCGCACTTGCGCCGCAACGTAACGCGAACGTATATTTAATAATATGTATGTGTGTGTGTGTTTTAATATATATTAAATTAAATTGCAAACGCTCCGCGACACAGACTCAGTTTATTCATATCAGTCGGCGGCAGAGAAAAACGAAAAAAAAAAAAATTCATTCACTTTCTTTCTTCGTCTTCTTTCTCTTCTTCTTTCTTTCTCGCTCTCGAGTCCGTCGTAGTCGTCGGCTTTTCACGCATATAAGTCTTGTTCCTCTCCCTTGCGCAGTCTTCTAACTTCTCCGTCTATTACTCCCGTAATATTCTCGTGTAAGGTCAGTCTTCTTCCTCCTCGTCGACGGCGGTGATGACGGTGGTGAGCAGAACAGCTCCCCACGCTATCAGCATCCCCGCACACCAAAGTCCCAACTTCGCGCACACCACAATTATAATATATATATATATGTATATATATATATACACTCGTGTCTAATATATATATGACGAACGGCTCCAACAAGTCCGATTGCACACTTATATTATATTAATTTTTTTCTTCTTCTCCTCCTTCGGTTAAATCTTCAAAGGAAAATAAACCGGAGAAAACGAACGAAAAAAAAAGAAAAAACGCGCGAAAAGGAGGAAAAACACTCGCTGTCTCTGTCGCGCGTGGTTTGCGCTCTCCTCCTCTGCTTCTCTCTGCTGCTGTCTCTGTTGGTACGCGAGTGCGCAGAGTGAAACTTGCCGGGGTTGGCTGATAGTGCGGTGGTGAGCAGCAGCCGAGAGCAGCAGTAGCAGCAGCAGCAGCACACGAGGGATTCTCGCGCGGGTACACGTGCTTTTCTCTCTCTCTGTCTCTCGGTTAGCTCTCGTTGCTGCTATGTTACTACAACACACACAATGTCACGTTGAAGATTCAGCTGTAACTTATCCTGAGCACGATGATGATGATGATGATGATGATGTACTTGGTATATCACGCGCGGATTCAAGAAAAAATTATCCGTGTAAATTGTCCCGCGAACCGTGTGTAAAGTGTGAGCGAGAACACGTATACGAGTGAATTAGACGAGAGTACACGCGTTATAAGGTATATGGGGAAAAAATATTGTTGGTCGGTGGTGGTTATATGGGTGGTGGTTGTTTGTGGTGGTGGTGGTGAACGGCGTCGTCGGTCGGTGTATGTCGGGTCGGATGGTGGAGATGGACAGAGCCGGGACGTTCGGACACCGGGACTACCTAGTCGTAGAGTGATTGGGAACGCGACTGGCCAAAGCACTTGATTCGCGCGCGGTTCGGTTTGTGTGCTCGCGCTCTCTCTCTCTCTCTTTCGCCCGTTGCTGCTGCTTCTCTCGCGCTGCGCGCCTCTCCCGTGCAGTTTTTTCGGCGGTGCGGCGGCACGACGGCCAAACTCTTTCTCTCCGTCTCTCTCTCTCTCTCCCTCTCGCTCGTACTTTTTTCTCTCTCCCTCTCGCCTCTCCTCTCTTTCGGCGCTCGCAGTGCGCCGCTGCTGCTCGTGGGTATTAGTATTATATAGCAGTAGTAGTAGTCGTAGTGTGGTCGCCCTCTCTTCTTCTTCTTCTTTCTCTCTTTCGGCCGATGCTAATGAGCCTGTGTGCGAGAGCGAGCGAGTGAGCGAGCGCTTGTGCCTGCCTCTCCTCTCTCGCTGCCGCCGCCGCGCGCCTGCATGTGCGTATTATATTATTCGCCTCCGCTCCGCACTTGCCGCACTCTCTCTCTCTCACTCACTCTCTATATATGTGTGCGTGTGCGTGTCTATACAGTAATATAACGTGCGTGTATAGCGGGGAGGGAGGGCCCTGCGCGAGCGAGCGTGCGGTGGCGGCGGCGACGACCGAGAGGGGTATAGTTACCGAAATGTTAACCTCGTGGAACCACTTTTTATTGAGTGTCGCAAAATTCATAGGAACCTCTAAAAGAGAGAGAAGAAGAGGGGCGGCCCCCGAGAGTAGAGAGCCCGTATACGTGGAGCGGGAGCGAGCGAGGGGCGGTTTGCGCTCTCTCATCCCCACCACTGACAACACCGCGCCTCTATATACACGCGAAAAAAGCCCGAGCGGGCGAGTGAGCGAGAAGGAAAGAATGCGCGCGCGCGCGCTCGTTGCCGAAAGAAGGAAGGAGCGAGAGGCACGATCTCTATCTCTCTCTCTCTCTCTCGCTCTCGCTTGCGTTGTATAGCCCCTCCGGGCCTCTACGTGTTTCCCCCTCTCCCCGCGCAACTGAGCGGTCCTTGCCCGATTCTTCGCCCCACCAAGCTTAAAACTCGCGCGCCCCGCAGTTTTGGAGCCCCCCCGTACAACCGCTCACTCCTCTACACCCCTGCCAAGTCCTCCCTCCCTCCCTATCCCTTCCAGTACGGCTCTGTACCGCCACCGCACACCCCCCTACCGAAACTGCCGCGTGCTTTCTCTCTCTCTCTCTCTTGCTCATACTATGTCGTGTATATTACTCTCTCTTCTTTCTCCACGACGACGACGACGACGTTAGTAGTCCTCGGCGACCAGCGACTCCACGGCGCTCTCTGTGCTTATGATGCCTCATGAACATGAGAGGACGAGAGCTTGTGCGCTTATGCGTGTACCACCGGCTTCTCCGCCGTCGTGACGCGGACCTGGGTTCCCACTCTTTTTCCTTTACTGATTCTCTCTTTTTCAGAGCTGATGCTGGTTCTTCGAGAGAGAAAGAGAGAGAGAAGCTCTCGTTCTTCCTTCTTCGGACGCGCGAGGAGAGCTGAACGTTTAGCCCATGTGCATAGCTCAAACTTATATAATATGTACAGTTATAGCTGCGCGCATAGCCTGAGTTGTCCGCAAGGAGATTTTCCTGGACGCTCGATTCCTTCTGATACGCGGAAGCTTTTCCCAAGGTTTGTTCAAGGGTTTCGCTATTGTATAATATATGTTTTAGGGATCTATATTTTTTTCTAAAACCTGCATGACGATATTCAATCGGTATTGGGCAAATGTATCGGTTTACAATTTTTTTTGTTAGAGTTTGATTTTTTTACTGATACAAATTTTATATTTGTTTTTTTCTAATTTTTTATAAACTATGTACAAATTTGTATTTTGCATTAGTAAATGGATAATATCGATCCGGCATACAATTATAGATCAGTAACAATATTAAATATGAAAAGATTGTTACTATTGCAATTGAACAAATGGTATTTGGGTTACAAAATGTTAGGTATAATATGCATAAAAATATTAGGTTTTTCTTGGAAATCAAAGTATTTTATTATTAACGAATGTATAATTCGCATATAATCGCTGCGGTGTCTCTGCTTAACTGTAAGCTCATGCGCAATCCAAAGTGAACATGATTTTTTCAACAAGTGTTTACAATTTTCGTATACTTTATTAAGTATAATGTACAAGAAACTCCATAACCGGTATAACGGAAACGAAGTGAAATCCGCAGAAAATTTTCAATACCCTTACCGTCCTATAAAAACAAAATAAAATTAAACGTAAAATTGATCAATTACATAGCATATAATTTAAATCTTAAATCGAAATTACTTAACTCTGAATTTATTAGTTCCCGTTATTCAAAAATATAGAGTATATGATTAATGGATTTACCCCGTACTTGTATAAAATAAAACTCATCCTTAAATAAGTTTTCTGGTTCATAATTTATGTAAGTAATTCGAGTTCCATTCGATTCAATTTATCATATTCAAGTGTCACTCTGTAACGGCGAAGTCACGATTGTTAACCTGCAGCCCAAATAAATAACGAATTAATCAAGTTAAATTATTCAACTCCTCTTCCTCTTTCGACATCTTTGCATAAAATTTAAAATAAGATTCTCCAACTACAGGTAAATAACGTTTTACAGAATAATGATTCCTATATAGTAGTTTCGCATTCGTCGAAAAGATCTTTACTAATTTCTCTAAAGTTATTTTTATTTTGTTTTTCCATTTATAAAAGAACCAATGTGATAAATCCCAAATTCAAAGCAACGGTTTTATTCGTTCTATGATTTATCAATTTTCTAGAAAATGTAGCCTAATACTTTACGTTATTTGTTTATAATCATAAGCTTCAAATAGACAGGATCACGTGGCATTTTAAAATCGTAATTAAAAATTCATTTTCCCAAACGGTATTCATGTTTTTAGGTTAGTTCAAGGCAAAATCGGGATGGAGTTATTGTTGCCGGCGGATAAAAATAGAGAATTGTCAGTTATCGGAAAGAATAAATGCCGGGGCTGTTACCGTGGTAGAAAATTAACCATTTTTTTTGGTTAACGTATTAATGAAATAGAAGCATTTTCAACCAAAATCAATATTAAAACCTTATTAAAAGTATAAAAAATTATAATGATATGTTCAAATACTGACAATAGAATATGTTCTTATGAACGAAAATTGAATATTTATTTTTAACAACGAAATAATGTTAGTTTGATTTTATTATCTCCAAACTTATCTTTAACATTTCTACTAGGGTAGAAATCCATAGAAAGCAACGATAACAGATAAAAGTGCCGAAAATATTAATTGAATATAATTTACGGCAATTTTAATTCTTGGTTTTAACCGATTTTTTAGGATCATTTTTTACATCTTGGTTTTCTCAACTTCCTACAAACTGATATTCTGCAATTTTATCTATTTCGTAACTTAACTACGCTTTTCGTATTCATACCTTCTGAATCCATTTTTATTACCAACATAACCGGAAGATACAGCAACGACTTAAAATATATTCTAAACAAATCACAACATATATTTGTAATTATATTACCCCTTTGTAATTACGGGGAAAGCTTGAAGTAATTAAGACCGATTAGTGACTACGTCATTTTATTACAGCGACTATTTGACAATTCAGCATCTTCTAGTTTACTATTATTTTCCGCATCTATACCTGATTTTTGGACAATAAAAATTTAGACACATTTCTAAACCTTTCCTCGTGAGTTATTTAAAATACAAAGTTTGAACCGATTTTTTTCGAGTCAAAGTTTTTTTTATTTCCACTTTTCTACCTTAACACATTTACTTCATTTTCTGATCTTACTTAAAAAAAGTCAACCCTATACAACCATCCTTAATTAATTTTTTATATCAACACACACAAATTCACCAATCCTGTACTTCCATATACAATACATAAATTAAAACATCGCATATCCTAATATACACCTACCAATATTAATCCACACACCTGATACACCACATGCACAAAACCTCGCGTATCTAATTTTTCACTCGACAATCATCCCGAAATTGCATCTTCATTCCACACAACAACGACGACAAGCGCATTATCCCACAACTCACCTCAAGAACAGAACACATGATATTCTCTTCTCCTTTGCCTTTCCTGCGTGCGTGCGTGCAAGTCAATTAATATTTCGCAGGTCATTAGCAGACTCCCGTTCTCGTCCCTAATTGACCAGCTCGAAGCAGCAGTAGCAGCAGTAACAGCTCCTTGACTGCATACTGCACGATCAGAGGACAAGAGGCTCGTACGTATACACTGCGCTACACTCCTCGAAACCGTTTAATTGACTCGCGTAATACACACATACACACGCTATATATGTAGCAACTGAATTGATTAGCAATGTGCGACGTAAGACCTAGAATATAATAAACACGCGTGTGTATGCTGGTATAATAAAAACAAGAAAAGAAAAGACGGCGTAGAGTAATAAACACGTAGTCTTACTCGGCCCGTAAATACCGAGCTTTAGCGGTATAAACGCTTTAGGAATTTCGAAAGTTTTAGGGGACCGCCCTAACTTTGCATCCCTCCACGCAGCCTCTACTAATCTTCGACATGCATGTATATAATATACAGAACCTGTATTTCTCTTTTTTTCTTTTCTTTTCTTTTCACTCGCACATCGATGCACCTCGCAAAAATAATTTCTTACGAGCGATCGGCGGCTGGGATGACGTTTTGTATGTTTCGGTAGCTCTATATATATATATATATATATATATATATATAATATATTCGCGCTCGTCCTGACGTGAATGAGTTATAACTGCATTCGCGAGCTCGGGCGGCAACGAAACACAGTGGGCCATTCGCGGTCCTGCAAAAAAAAAGAAGTCTTTAAGGACGCGGCCGAGGATAATAGAATAGAGAATCTCTCTTCTGGAAAGGAAAGACGCTCTCTCTCTCTCTTTCTCCCTACGCCATAGTGTTGGGGCGTCAGTGCGCTGCTGCTGCTGCTGCAGCGGACCAAACTGGTTTCCTATCCCTTTGAGAGAGAGGGACGAAGAGAGAGAGAGAGAGAGAGAGAGAGCAAATGCTGCAGCGTGCATCGCCACTCACCCTACACACGCTATTTTTCTGCCTCCGTTCTCTCTCTCTCTTCTCTCCTTTTTCTCGAATCCTTTTGGTCCTGCTATATGCAGCCGGTGCAGCAGCTTGACTCGGTAGAGATGCCTAGTCTAGCATCCTTAGAAAAATATATTCCCATACATTCGCGGGAGCAAGAGAGAAAGACAATTCAATGCGAAAGTCTCCCTCTCTCTCTCTCTCTTCTCCTCGCTTTTTTGAGGACAGAAACAACGTTTTTGTGCACTTCATTTCCATATTTATGTATTCCCTTCTCGGGGGCTTGAGTCTTTCTCTCCACGCGGCCGCCGCTGCTGTCACCACCGTCGTCGACGTCGTCGTCCTCGCTCTCTCTCTCTCTCTTTCTCTTCTCCCCCTCCGGATACGCTATTTCGCGATTGTTTGCGTTTATACTTTGTACATATTTTGTTAGCCCTGTGTGTGTAGTGTGTTTCTATTTTTTCAAAAATAGCCTTTAGTCCTCTTTCAAAGACGCGCGCGCGTACGTTTGAATGCTGTATTAGGAGCTTAAAGTATCTTTTGCTATTTGCCGGGGTCCAAGGTAATGAATAAGTTATAATTGAAAATTCTGGCTCTGTCTGTATTCTTTTCCAGTCGAGATTTTAATGAATTTTAAGTTCCCTCTTAGTCTTCAACGTACCAAAGAGGTGCATTATCTTGCATATGAACCGTCAAAATGTATTCGGAGACAAACTATAATAATGAATTTCTAAAAATATCATTTATACAAAATATGCTAGGAATTTTCGTCTGCTATTGAACTCTGATATATAGTAAAGTCATATACGATTAATGAAATCACTTATGTACGATTAATTCTCTCCAGTGGTAAAAAAAAAAAACTATTACGAATATACAAAAATACAAAATTTACATTTGATTATAGCAAATCGAATCTTTACTGCTGACTTTTATTATTGAAAACGTTATCGCGCGTCCGTTTAGTCAGGTCACACGAAGCTAAAAGGGATTATATGAGTTTTACCAAATAAAGAAATCTATATATTCTCTCTCTCTCTCTCTCTCTCTCTCTTCTATAGTTGAATAAATAGTTTAACCGTTTTATTTTAATATTAACTACGTCTTACAATTTTAGATCTCACAAAATAATGGATCAAAAAACCTGTTGAATACTTAATACGTACCTCGAGTATTATTGATACGTAGTCTAATAAAAGATGAATAACTTATACTTTGTCTTAACTTGAATAAACTCAGCACGAGCGCTCAGTCTTTTCCTTATACTGCTTCTATCTCACATATGAAACTATTTCTGTATGGGTATATTTCATAATTGGATTTCGCATATATATACTTGCACGGTTGACACTTTGAATACACGCGATATTTATATACATAAAATAACTTTTAATTGTTAAAAGAAGATTATCGCAGAAAAGAGCCACACAGAATAATAATAGCGCTGTTATATATGAAAAATCCAATAAAAAATAATCTAGTTATATCTACTAACAATATAATATCCGTTGAGAAAATTAATTTTCTTAAAAAAACAAAACACGCTAATATTTTTCTATAACAATCCAAACTAACGATCTAACCACAGATCTAAAGAAAAATAAAGCTACGTAAATATAATATATGCCATGAATAATTCAGACCGCAAGGCATATCTTCCTCTAGTTCCCAACGCGCGTATAGTCCAAAGGAATTCCGCTTTGGGGCCCCGCGTCTCTGCGCTCTAGCGAATTTTCGGCCCGGACGCTGATGTTGCTGCTGCTGTGGGCCCGGTGCAGCGAAACTCGCGCGTGCATTCGCTAGAGCTCGGCCAAGAGGGCCATGAACCCCGAACAGGTTGCCCCCTTGGACATTCACCTCCGCGTGGCTCTCCCTCTCCCTCTGTTCGCCGGTCCACCTCCTCTCTCTCTCTCTCTCTCGTTTTTTTTCTTCGTCCTCTTCTTCCTACTACGCGAGTGAGCGCCGAAATTTCGTTCTCTCTCCCCTCCTGCTCTTACAGGGCCCAGCGAACCGCGAAAGCTAGCTTCCCCCCGTACCTCCACCCGCCCCCTCGCGCGGGCCCTTTTTCTTCGTCTTCTCTTTCCTCTTCTTTCTTCTTGCCTGCGCCTTCTTCCCCCGCTTGCTTCTCCTCCTGCTGCTGCTGTTACTGGCTTTACTATGGAGTGAGAATGCACGCGTGTGTGACCGCGTGCAGGACTCAAGCTACACCGCGTGCATATAGAAAATTTTTCGAGGCAAAAATTACTACGAATATGCCAGCTCGTGGCTATGGTGCCGAGGGTAAGTTTTTGTGGGATCGCGAGTACATATATATGTATATCTTTGGGTTTTAATTTTACGAGGGGAGGAAGTGAGGAAAGGACTGCACGTGCTACAAAAAAAAAAAAAAAAAAAATGTTTGGAAATGAATATTTATTGTGGGTTGGTTGTACCTTTTGAAATGAAAATTATATCAATCGTTGCAAACTAATCGTACATTTAATCGATTTCAAACAATTTTCTCGAAACAATAAATATTCATCAGTTTCAAATGAATGCTATATTGAAAAAGAATATTGTAATGAACATTTATTTGAATAAAATCAATTTGCTTTTAACAAATATATTTTATATTAAAATGCATTTTTTTTCATATTTTAATAATGATACAAATAAGTACTCTAGACACTTTGGAACGAATATTTCATTTGGCGAGAGAGAAAGAGAGTAAATTTCTTCTCTCTCACGCGCAAAACGTACTCAATCGAAATGAAATTGCATTTGAATAAAACAAGCGTATATTTATCGAGATTAAAAAATAATAATGCACTAAAAGTTCAAACGATACGAATTTTCGCGTATATATACATTATTATTCATTAATTTTATTAAATAAAATATTTAATCTTCCAGAAATCCCGTGCACGCGCACACGCATGCGCCCGATAGCAGCAGTATATTTATATAACCTTTTTTTTCCATCGGCCGATTACGTAAATGCTTTTTACATCCGCGAGCATTTGCTCCTCTCTGGTTCCGAAGCCGAACTTGCGCGGATGAAATCATAGTAATTTCCGATACAGCTTGGGCATCTACACGAACTCACGTCAGACGATACCTCCATACACACACACACACACACATATACATCTACAGGCATATCACACAGTTAGGACTTGGGCGCAGCCCTCGACTTCTTCTTTTGCACCTTTTCTTCTTCCTCCTTCTTCTCCTGCCGCTGCTGCTGGCGAGATCCTCTCTTTCCTTACCGCTGCTGCTGCTGCTGCCTCGTTTTCGTCCACTCTGCACGAGAGAATGAGAGAAAGAGAGAGAACGCGCGTGCGCAACGGTGTTAGATAATCTCTTGCGCGTTCGAAAATCGGCTCGCCTCAGGGGCTCCATTCGTTTCTTCCTCCTCCTCCTCCTCTGTATACTTTTTTTTCAACTCCTTCTCGCGCTTATCCTCGGCGCTCTCCGCGCGATGCTTATTCTACGGCCAGCAAATTCCACCGATTCTTCACAGCAGGTTCCTCTCTCTCTCTCTCTCTCTCTCTCTCTCTCTCTCTCTCTCTCTCTCTCTCTCTCTCTCTCTCTCTCTCTCTCTCTCTGTCCAACTGTTTACGAGGTTTTTTTTAAGAGGAGACGCCCGCAAGGAAGAAGACAACGCCGCCTCGGTTGCAGCAGAGCGCGTATTTTCTTTGCGCAACAGAAGATATTGAAAAGAATGATCGAGGACACGCGCGCGACTTTCTTCCTTTTGCGAATATCGATACAGCCTCCAGTGCTCGTGCATTCAATTGAATTCTCCATGATGTATCAGGTGTATTTTTCCTTGTTTTTGAAAAATATGATTTTCTTCGCGGAAGAATAGACAGAAAAATGTGACTTCGTATGAAAGTTACATGTAGAAGGGGGTTGAAATTGATTAGGTTTATTGTTATATTTGTTTGAATATTTCATTATATAAATGTAGATTTATATATATATATATATATATATAACTGAACTAACGTAATAAAGATGTAAAATAGTATTGGATGCAAGTAATTGAAGTAAATACATTTCTAGACTTTCCTATTGGAATTTTAAACTGTCCAAACAGTTGACAATTAATTATTGCCTATGCTATAAGTATATTTAACGTTTGTAAATTCGTAAATTAGAAGAATTGGACGAATTCAACCGACTTTTTTTAGCTGGTAGTATTTCAATAAAGCATCAATGTAAAAAATCTTTACTATTATCTATTCCTTGTTTCATTATAAATTATAAAAAATCTAAAAACTTGCAGAAGGAAAGTTTGTCGTTTTTGATTTTTATATCTTAATATTTTCTCTTTTTTTTTTTATTTTTCAAGAAAAAATTGGATGTAATACGAACACAAAAGTTGATGGTATATAACTAGTTAGTTGTATAAGAAGATGAGTTGTTTTTTGGGTGTATAAGAATAAAAATAAATTTTCTTCAATAACACTATTAATATATCAACGTAGTAATGATTATTTATGTCGATAATTCGAACAAATTTGTTCGAAAGCTCTACTATTCTTAGAAATCATCTGTTGTAAAAATAAGAAATTGCCTAATCTTTCATCATTAATAAATTTATTCAATAATGTGGTATCATCTATTCTAAGTTGTGCATCCGTAATGTAGACATCTTACCACCAACACGCAATCACGAAACTTGCACACTGAATTAGTTAGCCTCATATGCTCTAGGTCTCTAACCTACAGTATTAGATAAGACTATCCACTAAAAGAATTCTGTAGTAAGTAAGACGATCATATATAATTGAACAGAATATCAAGGAAATCAATGAAATTTGAGTTACAATAAATTCCAGGACACATTTCTTCAATTGTTATCGTGTATAACAGTATGTTATTGTATTGAATCTAAAGTCCGTTGATTAATAACATAACATAAAATAAAATAAAACAATTCTATTATGAATTTGTTCTGTAAGTGTAACTTGTGAATTGAATAATATGTCAGCGTGTACATCACACGTTAAGTAACTTGGATGAATAAATACATATAGTCGGATGTGTACAACGCAATTTCTCGAACGGTTCTTTTTGTTGATCTAGTCCTTTTCGTTAGTTCGAATAAAGTTTTTGTTTTGGAAAAAAGTTTGGGATATGTGTACGAGCTGCGCCTTGAGAGCCGAAATCTTCTCTTAAAAAAGTGATGGATGAAATCTGTCATCACAATAAGACTGTTTTGATTGGTTGTTGTAGACTTAGAT
>JAYJLV010000027.1:8449164-8477850 GCA_036873485.1 Torymus texanus | reverse complement strand
CACACACACACACACACACACACACACACACACACACACACACACACACACACACACACACACATACACACATACACGTCAGTTCTGTGCTGACAACGGCTATACTGCATATAGGTATAGTAGTATTGTAATTCCGCCGAAAAAAGAGGTGCGCACACGCGAGAAAGAGGTAAAAAAAAAAGAAGGCGTATAGTCAGGTTCGCGATTCGGAAGTATATATACGTATATGTATGCACGAGTGGGTACATATACCTTCCAATTATCCGTACGCGTTTTCTAAAACACACGTGTGTGCCTTATTCGCGTACTCCTCGTATATATGTATACATGTATATGTATGCTCGCTATAATGACGAGAGAGAGAGAAAGAGAGAGAGAGAGAGAGGAGGGCGGAAGTGCATCCCATTCACGCGCAAGTTTCGGGCGCAGGGCTTGGACACCGTGTCGAACGTCATGCGATGCGCACGCAGTCGGGGGCATTTACCCAAAATACATATATATAGATATATACATGCCTGAGTGGGTATATGACCGCGAGTATATATATGTAAGCGCCCGTATATAAATAATAAAATTCAGAAGAGCGAGACGATTGTCGCAGGAAGTCCGTTGCCGAATTGAGGACGCGGGTTTTAGCTGCGTTGCCGCGCGCGTGTGTTGCTAATGCGCTTTTTTTTTGTTTTTTTTTTTTAGCATATGCCAACTCGGGTCTTTGATTTTGATACATTTATAGTTGAATGGTATATAGGTATGCTTAACTTTCATAGAGTTCCTTATATATGCATATATTTGCTAAAGGTATGGAAGTGCAATGTGAATTAATGAATCTATTTCGAGAATTTGTAATGTTGAAATATCTATTTCGCTCGAATAATTTATATTAACTCTATGTGTGTGTGTGTGTGTGTATATATATATATATATATATATATATATATAAATTGAATAATATAATTTCCGATATTTTTTATTAATATATATATATTTCTAAAAGCGGTATATATTAAATCAATAATTCTTAATTCGATTTGATGAATCTAATATACATCTTTAGATTGTTCTGAGAAACAAAATATATTTGATTTAATTTGATTTAATTATGATTTTGATTTTATATTAATACATATACTATACTTAGTCAGGGAAACTACCATGATCCATTGAAACGAAAACAAAAACCACTTACAAAGCTCCGAAAATTACATCTCCTCATTAGCAAAAAAGGAAGAGAGACCGTTGCACTTCTAATCTTATCTTCGTGAGAGCGCGAAATGCAGCTTGGCTGTGCAAGGGTTAGGGGAGGAGACATTTAAATCCCTGGAAGAGACGTAAGGAAGTGCACATGGTTGAGTCGCGCGGGTTTCGCGCTCGTGGCTAGACACCCGAAAACCCAAGTGCATTCGCCTGCCTAATTACAACTATCTTACATCTACCTCCGCCCCCAGTATTATTAAGCCGAAATGTATCCGCCGTCTGCTTTGTAAGCATGCGTCCGCGTATATGTATGTATATGTATATATGGGTGTACAAAGGCGCATTAACAATTCCACCGGTGAAATTCGCAAGGATGCGCGTAATAATTGTGCATCAAGCGTGTGTGCGTATATGTGCACTTATATGCACGGGTACGTTGTCTACGGTTTCCGGGGGGCCAAGTCCCTCATTCCCACGATACATATATACACGATACTTTGACTTTTCTATACACAAATCAACTGGTTCCAGAAGCTTTTTTCGAAAAAGTTTGGATCGTTATCAGACTGTCGATGCTATTGTTGTGACATTATATATATGGATGAATTTTGTTAATAATGTTATATTGCAGCATTTAAATCAACTTAATGGAATATAAAATAATTACAGCATGATTTTTTTTACCGAGAAATTAATAATATTATTTATAAAACTAAAATCAGTAACTTCTCGGAACAAAAAAGCATTCGCTTTATTAAAATTGATGATTATTTCATTTAGCATTTTATTCAAAAGCTGATTGGTCGGCGGCGTTGTCATGGCTGCCACAGCTATAGCTATGCGTATATAGCAACGTAATGTTTGTTTATTTATTATTATTATAAGGTTAATGAGGTTTATTCTAAAGCTCATGCTAATGCTAATGCTAATTTGATTACATTATAACATTATTAACAAAATCTATGTGTAAAGGTATAAACCATTATATACATAGAGAGAAACGAATTCTGTGTAATATACGCAGCTTTTCCAAGTACCAGAACAATGATATTGTTACATGATATGTTTCATGAAATTTTCTTTTGATGTATTTGAATAACAAACGCGCTTGAGTTGAACAAAACGATTTTTATCTGATTTATAAAAGCAGACATTTTTTAAGCCGGAAACAATGTCCGGTTCATATCTCTCGCGCGCAAAAATTATCGAAATCCAATACAATTTTATGAGATAAACTTAAAATAATGTTTATTTTGTTGAATAATAACGAGCCTTATCGAAACCTTTTTAATGGTTTAATTTAAAACGCGTCCTCGAAATTTTAGCTATAAAAAAATGTATACATACACACACACACACGCTTAAGCTCTGTAATCTGATTATCAAAATTCATATAAATATCGCTGGGCAATGTCATTATCCCAGATCCACGTATTGAGAAGCAAAAAAAAAAAAAACTTTCATCCGAGTGCATCATCGATTATAAAACCGAGTATAAAACTTTCTCCTACGCATTTCTCATAATGATTAATCGACCCAAACAAAAAGACAATATCACCATCTAAAATCGAAAGAGTCCTCGTTGCATGTGATAATTCCTATTGTCCGTATTGACCTTTCAGATTCGGCTTGCACTTGCGAAATTCCAATGACGTCGATCGACTGATGCCTATTAGGAAATTCTCCCGCGCATTTCGGCTGTATGTACACGCACATATATATACAACACACAACAACAGCAGCAGCAGAGTAGCTGTTAAATGCCCCTCGTAGCCGTATTATATCGAGGACGTTCGCCGCGAGAAATCGCCGCCCCCGATTACGCGCGCGTGTGCATTCTCGAAATTTATGCGTACACGAACTCGCGCCAATCTCTCGCGCGTATTCGTGTATATATATATGTATATACATATATACACTACGGTATAATTTATGCAACTGTGTCGCAGCGTACGAAGAAAGAGAAAAAAACTGCAAGCATGCAGTCTAAAAATCGGACAGTCAGAGTTGCGCCTTCTATTCGCTCCCGATTTCGTAAGTGTCGTCGTATACACTCGTTGCGTCATTCGCATATATATACACACACACATATATATATATATATATATATATACATGTACGGCGTTATTGTCGTTATGGTTGCGTACTTGTCCGAGTTCTTTCTTATTACACGCGGGGTGTGGGGTATATGCATACTCTTCAACGCGATGCTAGTGGTAGATTACGAGATGAGGTGCATTTGATTGCAATTATGCGCTTTTAATGACGCCTTACGAGCTCTGAACTGTGGTTAAGTATGCAAGAAACTCTGTGGTGGTAAGGTGAGAATTTCGTAAATATATATAAGCTTGTTTTTTCGAGGTAGAAAATACGTGCAGGTACATTACCGAGACGCGTGGGCGCGTGTGATACAAAATTTGGTTGGTTCGCCATATAACTTTCGAGAGCTGCTTGATATATTATGGTTATAAAGTGCCCATGAGATTTTTTATTGTTGACAGTTTATGAGATATCTGCGACTGGTTGATAAGAAGTGTCCATATTTATTTCGTATATATTTGTTTTTATAATTTTTTCAGCCGTCGATTCTGACTCTCGATAACGAAGCGCGGCAATTTATATATATCGGAGCCGTTTAGAAGTAACTAGATTTTATCGACTGGATTGAAATTGTCTGTATACTTTATATGTGTATGTATATCGGGGAAAAAAGAGGATTTGCTCGTTTATTAATATACACGCGAAATTTCTTTCCGGGTACAGGGTTTATCAGTTTTGCGACTAACGTAAAATGTACCTGTGTTATAAAGTTTCAATGTGCGATATTATCGGTAAATGACTATACTTACAAACGTTGTAAAAAGGAATTATTAAATGATATAAAATGCATCGATCCAGGATGAATTTTAAGGTTTTCTATCGGGGATTCCACAGCTGCAGCATTTTTCGACACTATGTTAATTAAAGGTTGTAAAAATATGCTTTTATCCTCCTGAATTAATCAACTTATATTTATTCGCATGTATTTTTGAATTTAAAAAGCTTCATTGAAAATGGATTTAATCCCTTCAAAAGATTCAATCGCATTTATTTTAATTTCATTGTAACGTAAAAATACACATTGAGAGCGCATTAAATATTCGAATTTACGGAATTAAAAAATAATGCATATTCAATATTGGAAAATATTGAACAAGCCGCGGAATAAATTTTCCTGGTATTCGCAAAAATCATTGCAGTTATCTAAATGTAAAAGCTTACGCAATCCACCACTCAGTATAATTATTCGCCCGTGTAAAATAAATTCCAAACGTAAAATCTGCAATTTCAGTTTTACGCTTTTTGCACAATAACTGCAAATTAACGCTCGGAAGCTATTTCGCTCTTGCGAGAACAAGATAAACAGCATAAAAATAATAATAATAATAATAAAAAAAGAGACTCGCGCTCGCAAATAATTTATCAGCATTTTCGAGAGCCGCGTTTCGCCCGCCCACCTCCCCTCCCCTCCTCTCCTCTCTTTTCCTCTCATGCGCGTATATACACGCGCACATACCCTCGCTCCATATACAATAAACAATGTCTAAAAGGTTACCAAATATTCGATCAAACTAACGCGATAAAGCACATAAAAAGGGTCATCGGGCCATTATTTATCGCTCGCATAGATTTCATCGACGCCCGGCGCCGGGGCTACTGCTGCTGCTTTTTCGGGGCCAGCGACCCCCGCTCGCATCCCTTTCTCCTCCTCCCCGTTTCCTTCTTTTTCCCTCTCTCTCTCTCTCTCTCACTCGCTTTTTTTTGTTTTTCCACCCACACCCCATTGCGTGAGCGCAAAATCGCGCTGGCGCGTTCGCCACTCTCTCTCTCTCTCTCCCTCTCTCTCGCTCTCGCGTCCCGATGCATTTATAATAATTAAATACGCGCTCGAGCTTCGAGTCCCGGGTAAATAGCGCGGTTATTATTTACGCACTTTGTTTGCGAAAATTACGTATTCGCCCGTCGCGATTATTGCGTTTCAGTTGGCGAATCTGTTATTTCAACGTTTTTGCTCGCGTTCGGCGGCAACAGCGGCGGGTGGGCGGCAGCAACGCGCAGGTATGTAGGCGATGCAGATGCAACGGCATTGCGCTCTCTCTCTCTCTCTCTCTGGCTCGCTTGCTCGCGCGCGCGCGCGCAATGCTTGGCTTTGCAATGTTATTAATGCTACAGCGAGGCCGGGGCCGGGGAGCGACAAACAAAAATAATTAATATTTATCGTCGACGATTTCCGCGCCCGCGAATATCGGGAACGCGATACGCGCGCTCTCTCTCTCTCTCTCCCTCTCCCTGTACTCTCCCCCCTCCCCCTGCGTATACCCTCCACTCCCCCACCCCCAACTCGCTCGCTCCCGTTTGCTCTTGGACATTAGCGAGCGAGCCATCCGAAATTTTACGCTGACGCTAATTCGATAACGCCGATACATCCTACCGTGCAATTTATTCGGCGACCATCGCTTTTCCGTTTTAACAATCCCTCCCTATTTACCTCCCTCTCCTCTCTTTTACTTCTCGCGCTCGCTCACTCGCGCCACCCCCTTTGCCCTCGGATTTTGCGCGCAAACGTGTGTGTCTGTCCCTCTCTCTCTCTCTCTCTCTCTTTCTCTTTTTCTCACTCGCTCACTGCGATGCTTTTGCATGGCTCTATTATATTGTTCCGTGAACGAACGAACGAACGAGCGAGCGAGCGTGTGAGAGAGAGAGAGAGAGAGAAAGCAAACGCGCTCTTTTTTTTTCCTCGTCGTCGTCGTTCGTTCGACGCGAGCAATGGGCTATGATAACGAAGTGTCATGTGCCGTTGATGCTGCGCGCACGCGAGCTTGCTGTATGTATGCTTGCACGCGTGAGAGAGAAAGAGAGACAGAGAGAGAGAGAGAGAGAGAGAGCTGTGTGACGACTAAATTTTCATTTCCCTCGATTTATCTGATATTTTTCGTTATTATATTCGCTGGGCTTACATTTTTTTTTTTTTTATTTTTTGCACCCTCACACGCGTACACATACGTATATATATACACAGCTGCCCAGTACGAGTTTCCCTCTTTCCCGAAAGCATGTCAGTTTAATTTATACGATTGCGAATTTCTATTTTTTTATGGTAAGTAGCGGAATGTTTACGCGTTTTGTTTGCAATTATGGAGGAGGAATTGGATTTTTATGGAAATTCGGCTGGAGTCGCCACCACCACCACCACTGCTACTGGTCGCCTCTTTCCGCGATGGAAACTTTTCATAATATTAATTAAATTTAAAATCGAATTTAAATATTTGTTCGCGATTTCGCTTCGAATGATTTTCAATTATAATTCCGCGCGATTGTACTTGAAATTAATTAAAATAAATCAAAATTTATGAAATATTAATAAATAATAAAACGGACTGATGGAAGTAAAAAAATCCTCAATATTTCATTGAATAACATTCGGTAATTAAAATACATATTATATTTACGAGGAATAATATAAATAATTATAGCTAAATAAATGCACAGCAGCGAGAGAGAGAGAGAGAGAGAGAGAGAGAGAGCCGAAGGAAATACGTAAAACTTCCAGGTGTTCTTTTGCGTTCAGAGCTTTTGTTTCGAACGTGAAATGAGTGAGTTGCGTTATTAATGAACTTTTATGGCAGAGGGAACTGATAATTTTTAATAATATAATAATGGTTCACCTACCTCTAGATGAAGTTTCAAATTCAACATTGAGTGAAAAGCTATTTTTAAGATGCTTTGAAGCAACTGTTGGGACAAACTAACAAACTCACGAGTTAACATCGAGAAACACAAACTCTCAACAAAATCATCTCTTCTTATACTATCGTGCAAGAGCACGCAACTAAATTATAAAGTCAACTCATAGATATCGAAATGAATAAAAAAAAGATCTTAATCTCATGATCGTACCATGTTATAGCTTTTCATTACATCACAACACTTCTTATTATTATATATACACTGTAAGAAAACTTCAGATATACTGTACAGATATACTATGTTTACATTTTGCGTTACAAAATATACACAATATATATCTATATATACATGGAAGTTTTCTAACAGTGTATGTTAAACAGCAATACTTTCTTCCGGCAATGCTTTGCTTCATTCGACAGTATACCTGACGAATTAATGATTAATCGGTATACACGCGCGAATCCGATGTCACTCGAATGCTTAACTGGCAGAATGAAAGCAAGTCAGAGTGGTAGGGAGTATTTTCGAATGTGGGTGAAGCACGAGCCGAGAGAGAGAGAGAGAGAGAGAGAAACGGTCCCCTCTCCATGCGGTTCCCGTAAAAAAAACCAGCACAGCCGATAAAAAAAAGTATATAGCCAGTATCACACGCGTATACGGGATTTTTCATGGTACACACATATATATATATAGAGTGTAAACCGGATTTTTTTTGGAAATCGAACATAAGTTCATCTGTTGTATAGTTACAAAACACCATTGACGCACGTTAAGTTAGCAAACAAGTATGAAGTTGTTGCACGAGTGTATCGAAATTTTCAATGATCACGGGAGCACGTGCCACAAATAAAAGGTTTATTCTCAAGTAGCTCCTCCCGTAAACCACAATCAATAAATCCCCGCAAAGAAAAGACTCCTTAAAGTAACAAACATCTACCGCTACCGCGGATATTTAATTTATGAGTTGCGAATCGTAGTATTACAACGCGTGTTTACCCGAACTTGTATACTGCACCGAGTTTCAAGTTCCGACGGTTGGTCGAAACAAAGGGTGGAAATTTTTCGTTTTCGCAATTGCACACGCGTGTACTACACCGTAAATACGCAGCAATTTAGCGAAAGTTGCTCTTTCAATTTTCATATGAATCATTTCTAAAGCGTCCTCTAAGAAAAACCGTCATGAATCACACTAAGAAGTGCTATGATCGTAAAGAAGAGTAGGGGAGGAGGGGGACTTCCTTTTCCTTTTTAAAAGGGAAAAATTTTGCCATCGCGCGTGAAAAAGATAGCGGAGGGTAGGAGAAGAGAGAGAGAGAGAGAGAGAGAAAGTACGCGGCAACAGCTTTTCACAAGCTCAAGTGGACGAGAAACGCGCCCATCTTACTTGCGAAAAGGATAGTCGGTAGGAAGAAATTTATATAGAAATATGACGATGTCGTCTTTATTTTAAAAGATTTTTTTCAAGTATAATGTAAACAAATGTGAAAAACATCGTGTCGTGGTCTTGGAAGACGCGGAAATGTATAGCATTGAAATTTCAGATACTCAGACGTTGCTTTGATCGATTTAACAAAAAACCCCGTGCATTTATATACGGTTTATTTCAACATGTCAAAAGTTTTTCATGCATTAAAAATATTGAACAAAAAAAGCACGTTTCATTTTATTCAGTGTGTAATTAATCTATTTTTTTATTAAAATAAAAATAATTATTTTCAGATCACGCGTTGCTGCTGGTAAATTGTAAAAATATGATACTTTCTTTTTTTTTTTATAACGGGTATGAAAAGATTAAAGTACTGGTGAAAAATGAGACTGGATATAAAAAATATGCAAAGTTATTAAACTATTTACGTGGAAATGTATATACGTTCACAATAGGATTCATCGGAATTTGATTATTTACAAAATATTTACGTTTGTATGAATTATGTAGTGCAAGGAGGTAGCTCAACAGTGATAATCAAATATTCTAGATATGCTAACTAACGTTTTAGTGTTCATATAAAAGTTTCATATGGAAATAAAGTATGTATTGTCCTCAAAGATTGATGGTCAATCTGAAGAGCAACGAGCGATTGAAAATTTCACAAACATGTCAAATCAAACAAGAAGCTTGTACGACTCGTGTTTGGAGTGTCAGCTCTCATTAGAATTCCTCAAGCATCGCTTGTCAACCACACATACATACACAGATATCTATATATATATATATATATACGTATATACCTCGGCGTCTGGAGGGCAATGCATTCTCCTAAATGCACTTATGCACCTTGCATGCAACGTCCGGAATTTTTAGCCTTTCTCGCAAGTAATTTCAGTCAATCGTTCTGCGTATAACAAAATTTTTTAAACGTAAAATAATCACTTCTAAATAATAATACACTTTCTTTTTTTATAAACATAATAATTGCAAAAAGGTAAATGCAGCGTAATAGATGAAATTGCAGGGTCCGAGATAACGATCAGGGAAAACAAGGCTGGTGTTTTAGAGCGCGTGGGAGAGTGAAGACGACAGGATGCGATGAAACAATTACTGGAAGGAAGAAGGCCGAAAAAAATTTTTGGCGTGTCCACGGAGCCGTGACACCCAGTCGAAATCACCTCGGGAATGCAACAACGGTTCTTCCCTAAATTCACTAGCGAACGGAAGCGAAAGAAGAATGATGAAAAAAAAGAAATATACTCGATTTTGTTTTAGCTACTTTGGTCGGATCGTTATTTATTTAACAAATATTTCCAAAGATCTCATTAAAAATGTTTAATCAACTTTTTAACTTTTTGCATTAATTAACTAGGGAATTTTCGTCCAATATTTATTATTCATCGAGTTGATTGTTAATGTTTCTTTTGGGTATAACGTGACGTTTGAATAAATGCATAATTAATATAAATAGTAATATGGGAAGTAAAGTATATCGATTATCTGTCAAATTTTAAATTAAACATTCACAAAAGAGGATTTTTTTATTTATTATAATGAACAGATCGGCTGTTTAATAAAACAACAAGGTTGTTATTTCTGTCAAATATTTAATGTTGTTAATGTACGAAACAGTAGTTGAGTATAAAAAATATATTAAAAAAAGATTATATTTATTAAAATATCGAATGAATTTTTAATACCGTCGATTTTCAAAACCATGGCTTTTCATTATAAAAATCGTCTATCCACTGTAGCAAAGTGCATAAAACCATTTAAAAGCTTGAAATTACTCAGCTTCGCTCTCGCCGTATTAACCATCAAACATCCGCTATTTCTCTCTTCCTCTCCTTCAAGCTGAAAAATAAAAATCCATTACTCCACTAAAACAAGTCTCTCTAATTGATTGCTCGTGAAAACAATACTATAACACCTATATAAAGCGAAAACAATACGCGCGCGCGAAAAAAAGCTCAATTTCTTCCTATCATTCATAAAATAAACCGATATAAATCGTCGAAAACCGTTTTAAAACTGACAAATACGAGGCGTTTAAAGCTGCGAAAAAAAAGGATCTATACATTGCAGTATAGCAACGCGAGCGCGGAACGAGCGATTTTCCCGTAAAAAAAAAAAAAAGAATAAAAGTTCCCGCCTGCCGCACGCCCACGCGCCACAGCAGAGATGCATCGCAGCATTGGTTTTTCGCCGAACGGGCTATTCATGAGCGTGCGCGCGACGCGTTGCCGAGGATCAAGAACCTCTTAAATATCGCGCTGTGAGCCGCACGTTTACAAGAAGAACCTGAGACATGCCGTGGCGGCGCAGCGTAGCTCTTTTTTCGTTGCTTCTGCTGCTGCTGCTGCTGCTGCTACAGTCCTGCTTCTTTTCTTCAAGCCAAACATTCTAGAAATAAAATTGCCCTCGCTATATATGTATGCCGTGACGATGCCTCCGCGCGTAAAGCAGCGGTAACAGCAGCCGAAAATCTCTTTATTACACTATACTGCAGCGCGGGTGGAAAGGAAAAAAAAATAACAGCTCGCGCGCGGCGCAGAGCTTGAAATGAATATTTGGACTGTAAATTCGCACGAGAGGGCGGGGTTTTTGATCATTTTAATAGAGGGCCGCAATGAATATAACGTAATTATATGAGTATATATGTACGTAAGAGTACGTTCTTATAGAATTAAGCGACGTATATTTCGACGAAACCTTTGCTGCTATACATATATATTTTTGTAATTTTCTCTATACCCTTTTCACTAGAATATTTTGAAATAAAAAAAAAAACATCTATTTTGGGTTTTGTCTCATACCGCCAGTCTTTCTCTCTACGCTCCTAATTGTCACGTAGACAATCAAGCAAAGAATCTCGCCGTTCTTGTACGCACGTACGCGCGCACTTTATAATTTATGCGCCCGTTTTCTGCGCATGCATCTCTTCTGTGGTTTCTCTCGCGGGCACACGATCTCTGTGGGCTGGGCACTCACACACACACATATATATATATACTCTTGCACACGCGTACACGCGTGAAAACGATGGTCACGCACGGCCGCGGAGAGTTTAAGGCCCCCGAAGATTACGGGCGTTGCACCGAACCCATCGATCAACCACCCGAGAAGCGCTCTCGCTTCTCCTGTATGCTCTTTCTTTCCGCGTGTCTCTCTCTCTCTCTTTCTTTCTCTTACTCACTCTTCGCGTATATACGCATAATACATACATATATATATACACACACACATAGCGTTGCACGACAGTGCAAGATGCCTGTCTTTTTTCCGCAACGTCCTCTTTCCTCCCATTCTCATATATTCCTTTTTCCTGTTCCTCTTTCTTTTCTCCGTGTAGAATGTGTCTTATAGTGCTAAAATATTTCGGAGTTCTGTCTTCTTCTTCTCCTTCTGTCCCTCGCTCGTTCTTTTTTTTTTGTTCGTGCATTGTATACATATATATAACATATACGTCGCGTACAGTGACGTCCGCTCATAGCATGTATGTGTATATAGGTACATTTGCCGCGTGTACGGCTGTATGGCGCTCTGCGTGAATTGTTTAAGGGAGCGTGTGATTAAGATTGACTGTATTTTTTTAATGATCGATCGAGAGAGAGAGAGAGAGAGAGCGGGCGAGCGGGTTTTATTTCAATATTTCAAGCGGGGGAGGGGATTACATTTTAAAGTATATTTCGCTTATTGAATTTATGATTGTCGTGTGTCGCGCGATTCGCACTAATTGACATTCAGTAATTAAACAATGAGTTAAACGAACGGATGTCATGTACATGTATGTTTTAACGATTCCTAGAGGTATTTTGCTGCGATAAGTACGTAACGCACATGCAATATATATTTTTTGATTGAATATTCGCGTTTGAGCTCGCTATACGAGGAGAGCGACGCTGTTTGAACGTTCGCGCGAGCGCGTCAGGGTTTATACAGTATATACACGAAAATCATCATTAAAAGTCTTTGATGTCCAAAGAATTTTTAATTTCGTTCAATTTTGTTATTTACCATGATATTTGTTAAGTCCGTTTTATTATACTTGTTTCTTCGTCCCTCATTATCTTTCATTATAACTCGGATTTGGAAAAACATCCCGTAAATATATAACGCTCTCTATTCTTTGTTATACGTTACATAATAATTCCTCTCCGGTATATGTATTAACCAACAATTTACCAGTTACACTATGAATTTAGTAATCAACAGAGTCACATAGGATTCGCAGACACCATGTTATGTAATTATACTCGCATCAATTGTGGAAAACTGTCAAAATCTTCAAAGCCAGACAATGAATAAAATACTAATACGGGGGTTCCAAATGTCATGTGAAAAATGTATTACGTAATTAAAAGATAATGTTATTTAAGAGATTCCCATTAATATTTTTTGCCAAAAAAAAAGAAAATCATTCTTTTGACAGTTAAAGAGATAAAAATCATTTGGACGTGAGGTAGGCGCTTATTTTTGAAAGCTGATTCACGTTCGCGCGTTATACGCTGCAAAATTAGATTTGTTATCCGAAATTTCATTATAAACATTTTCAATAATTTTTCGCATCAAAGTATATTTTTAAAAATATTATCGCGAAAATGCATCGCAAAATTTCACAATTTATCGCAATAATAACGTGCAGCGCACATATATAGAGAGAGCCTGACGAACACGCGCGTGGCTATGCAAATTTTCACGGTAAAATATATATCACTAAAAGGATGAATATTTGTACTAGTGTCCCTCTCCCACACGCACTCAACATGTCTCGCATAGGATGTATTTCTAGGAAGCGCATAAAATCTCCCTCCTCCAAGAAATACAGAGAACGTGTTATAACCACCAATATTTGTCGCGAGCTGCCCGGTCGTACGGACTTTGACTGCTGCACAAAGAAGCGCACTATAATCCAAACACACACACATACAAAGAGAGAGAGAGAGAGCCGTTGCCACCAAAAAAGTATTTGGAAATCGCGCATCTATCGGCTATTCATTCTTGCCCGATCACGTCACTCTCTTTTGCAGGCGCGCGCGCTTACGACAATGGAAAAGAAGCACACACGCACATATATGCACACTTGTAGAGTCGCGTGTACTTTGCATTTTTGACGAACGAATCGACGCGAGAGTGCGAGAGAACACGACGCCAAAACATCCGGGAGCCATTTTTTTTTCGCATTCTCTCTCACTCTCTTTCTCGCGCTCCCTTTTTCCCATTCGCCACACTCTTAGATACATATGTATGTATATATGTATATGCACACGAAAATCATGCTCCTTTGCATTTTTTTTTCTTCAACATCGCTCGTTCATTCGCACGATCGATGCCTTTGCATTATGCAGCCTACACGCAAGTTCTAAGTGGCTAAGTCGCGAGCGAACGAACGCACACGCATACACACATTTGGAGCCGAGGCCAATGCACTTGGCATCGTTCGCTCGCATACACCGTGATGACCAAGGTGGGGCTTTCGTGGGCCCGGGCAGGTGGTCCTTCTCTCTCTCTCTCTCTCTCCTTCTCTTTTGGGTTTCGGCTTCTCTCACTCGTTCGTTCTCTACTACACTCTTCCAAAGGCTCAAAGAACTTTCGCAGGGGCGTTGATCCTGCTTGCTTGCGCGAACGAACGAACGAGCGAGTGGAGAAGAGGACGTAGAGGATAAAAAGAGAGGGAGAGAAGAAACCTGCAGTTGCCGATTTTCACATTGCCTGATTCTTCTCGCCGCGAATACTATATATACTTCTCTGATGCGCGCGGGCTGACGAAAACGTCATCCTGTGTCTACGCAAAGATTAAGGTTCAAGCTTTTTCCTCGAACTGTATTATTCCTTTGTTTCTTTTTATGCAGTCGAATTTTTTGTTGAATAGGACAAAATATGTACTTCTTTCAGAATTATATGTTTCATGATTTTACCAAAGCGTAAAAGTAAATAGAAAAATAAATGGCGTGTAATTTAACCGGAATTTATTTAAAATTTTGGTTAAAAAAGACACACGATTACGGAAAACCAGCCAATACACAAAACAATAGTCCTTGAAGCACACTAGAAACGAGTTAAAAATATATCGGCGAGGACCTTAAAACAAACAAGCGTTCGCGCAAGATTTGAAAGCAAGTGAGCGCATATATAAGAAGGGAGGGCTCATGTATAGGGAAAAGGAGAGAGAGAGAGAGAGAGAGAGAGAGAGAGCGAAGGAGCCAGGGTTTCGTGCTTGTCGAGCCTGCGGCTCGTATTGCATATCCATCGTACGTATAGTAAGCGGACACGATTGCGCGCGCGCGCGAGGCTCATGCTAAAGGCAGTACGAGCAAAAAGATGCCGTCCGAAAACCTCCTAGCGATTGCGCTTAAGTGGACGAACCTTGAGAAACATGTATATATATATGAACATGTGTAGTTGTATAAAGACAAAACAAAAACATCTTTTATACGGAAATTTTTATATTCAAATTTTATTTTTGGAATATATATATACACACAGAGAGGGTGACGGTCGCAGTTATCGGTGAGGTTGTACGGGGGAGGTATCATATTCGGAAACATCATATTACTTTTATAACGCTTCGTGTAATTAAATCATTATGCGGATAATGATAGATACGATCGTTTAATGTGTGGCTATAACAGCCTTTATGCACAGAGGGGTGGGAAGAAGGGAGGGACGACGTAAACCTCGCATTTTCAACATATATTTTTCATTATTTCCATGTTTTTCTCTGTTATTCGGCGATTTTATGACATCAGCAGAGAAAGAGAATGCATATACATATATATGGCTTTTAATGGCAACGCATTATTTTTCTAAATATTCCCTCGGACCCATCATCATTGTATTATTTCGGCTAATGATGATACGTAAAGCTGGTAATTTTAGTATCGCGCGCTCTGGGATTACCAAAAATTATTTGTGTTTTTAAGAGACTATACGTAAATGAAGTAATGTTGTTTTTACGTAATAAATGAAAGATATATGTATAATACCTATACGTTTAACATCACCGGCAGTACCTATAAATAACAATTTTCAATTCGAACAAGTTCATATTACTGGTTCCCTCGTTTAAAATTACTTTGTTTTATAAAACCAACGCTTACGAGTGAAAGAAAATTTACTTATAGGTATATATATATATAGGTGTGACTGGACCAACCGAAGAATCTCTTGGAAATCGCACGAAATAAAGCTTATAAGAAAAGGAAAAGAAAAAGTAATACGCAAAGCCCGAAGCACGCTAAAGAGAGCACACGTCAGTGAGGATTTTACGAGATTCCACGTCAGTAGATGCGCCACTGCTCTTCTTCGGAATAGTATATAGCGAGAGAGAGAGAGAGAGAGAGAGAAAGCCGCTGACCGTCCTCGAGAGCGATGCGATGCTATATACGAAAGAGACGAAAGGAAGCTTGGCGATGAACGAGAGAAGAGGAACCTTGCTTACACGCGCTTGAGAGAGACAGCAGCCGTCGTCTCCGAAAGAGAAAGAGGAGGAGGAGGAGCAAGAGGAGGCAAAATTTCGGCAGAGGCTGACGTCCGAAAGCAGAAGAGAGTGAGCGCGAGGGAAGGCCAGGGGTACGAAGAGAGACGGGAGGAGCCTCTAGAAATTAGGTTGTTGCACTGCGCTCGCATACACACATATACACAGAGAGCACGGGCCAAGTAGTGGGGGACTGCGAGCGACTCTCTGCTCCAAGGCCCCCGTTTCGGCTATTGCACCTTCTCTCTCTCTCTCTCTCTCTCTCTCTTTCTCTCTCTCCCGGCGATATGCACCGCACGCCGAGGCCTACGCAGTAAGCGAACGAAATGCTGTAGCTGCTGCTGCTGTTGCTGCTGCTTTAAAAACGCGACGATTTTCGATGCTCTATGTCCGTATTTCTTCGCTTTTTTCACGTAAATTATTGCAGTTTTTTCTCCACGAGTTATTTACCGCCCTATACCCAAGCCCTTCTCTTTGTTGCGCCATAAGCTTTTTGCGCATATTTAAGTAAATTGAAAACTTTTTTTGTTGGCCATTGGCTCACGGCCGACTAATAACTTTTTTCCACTGATGGCTCTGGGTAGCCGTAATTTTAGAAAAATATTGTTTGAAGTCTAATATATTGTAATTATGGTGATGAGAGATTTATATTTTAGTTGAAGTTTTGTTGTTTATTGTTGTTTGCAACTATTTTTTAAACAAAAATAATTCGATCCCTGGTAGAAGGTCAATTGTTCGTTAATTTTGAAGTTAAAAAACATCATACTAACATTCTTTCACTGTTACAAATGAATATTCAATTTTCTTTCGTAAGAAAAAATTCCGTTGCCAATATTCGAATATGAGATTATAATTTCTGCTACTTTTAATAAGCTTTAAATATTGATTTTGATAAAAAATGTTGCTATTTGATTAACTTTTTATGAACCTCACAAAAAAATATTGGAAAAAATTCTATTTTTGAATGTACATTGTAGTGAATTAACATGTAAAAGAAAATAGATATTTTGGTTTTTAATTCGTTTCGAAGTAAAGACTTGAAAACTATCATTCGCTTCTTTCCAGTATACCATAAAATGAAATTTCGAAAAAGAAAAATTTTCTTAACCCAACAATTAATTGTTAATCCACGCACTAACTTAATCGATGAAAAGCATAAAAGCATCTTGTAAGTTTATCTTTCGTCCCACGAAACGCAATCCTGTAATAATGCATTACATCCGCATCGTATAAAGCAAAAAATGTAAAAATAGCCCGTCTAAATATACATTAAAATTCTGCCAAAGTCAACGAACGCGCGGAGGAGTCAAAGCACTCTTTCTCTCTCTTTCTCTCTCTCTAAACCTATACGAGTGGAGACGCAGCATACGAACGACAGAAAGTAAGAGAGAGAGAGAGAGAGAGAGAGAGAAGCTTCTCGCACACACACACTCACTCACAGTCGCACACGCACAAGGCATTCTCTGTTCATCGCGAAATTTAGGCCGTTGCACTTTTTGGACCCTCACACACGCCTGCACGCGTACAGGAGTGGGGAGGCCCCCCGAGCAAACACATAGAAGAGGAGGAATAGGGGACCGCGGAGAAGGGAGAAAGAGAGAAGTGGCATGGCTGCATCAAGGAACAGAAGGGAGAGGGGCCTGACGGAGGGATAGAGAGAGAGAGAGTGCATTTTAGAGAGCGAGGCAAGTTTCGGAGGGACACGCGGTAGGCGGAGGGACATGAGGGGAGTCTAGCACAGAGGGCCGCATCTCTCTGTAGCCGAGCTCACATTCCAACGTTCATGTATGCGTGTGTGTGTGTGTGTGCGGTAAGAGAGGCCGCAGCATATACCAAGCGAGCTCCGAAAGAACGAAGAGTACGCGCGCAGGCCGAATTTTTTCTCGCTCGATTTCACCTCGGAAATGCGCGTTTCTTGCCCACGATTTATGCCCCGCGATTAGCCCGACGAGATGAGGTGCCCTTTTTTCTCGGACCCTTTTTCTTCCTTTTCTTTTGGCACTGTACGCTGCCTTTTTCCAACATTTTTTTTTCTCGGTTCTACCTTTATACTTTTCCCTTTACGCCACACTCTTTTCACCGCGTTTCGATAACTTCATGTGAATCTCGCGATCTCTTTGTCATATGCTCGTATAAAATTTTTATCTTAATCGATAAATAATTATATATTTCTTCGATCTGGATTTATAATTTTCATATCGTACAGAGAAAAGCATATGGTATATTCCGACTAATTAAATAATAATTTTCTCATATAATTAACTTTATCTGAATTTAATACGCGAATTATAAAATATTTAAGATTATAATAAACTTTATTAAATTTAATATGCTTGAATCATGAATGTTTTTACATATCGTGCATGTGAGAGAATTTTAGAAATGTATGCTAAATGGTTGGATATTACTGATATAGACCGTGCCGCTGCTATTTGACATAATTTAATAAGTCACGCTGAGATATTTTATCGATTTTGCAAGATGAATATAAGAAGATTTAATAAAGGATTTTCGCAGACTTCATATATGCATATTTACGAATATATATATATATATATATATATATATATATATATGATGCGCATTCTATTTCAGACCGATGGTTTAGCTCCAGTGCACGATAATTGATATACATATATTTTCTAAAAATGAAAGTTAAATTATATTACGGTATATGGTTTTAATTAGAACTCTTGCTTAATATTTTAATTAGAGCTGCGGAATATCGACTCCTATAGTATATACGATCGCCAAGTGTTGATTAATTAAAACTTTAAGGACAGCCACAATGAAACTGTCATGGATAAATATTTGCAGTATATCAAAAGTAAAGAAGCACAATGTTCAAGGAACGTACGCTCTAAAGTAAAAAGTCTCCTATGCAACTATTTGAAATCCACACATCAAACATCGCTAGCATATAATTTAGCCATCATTGTACGCGTAAAAAAGCTAAAATCATTTGCTAGTACACTCTTATATACTTATTTCGTTCCTAAAAACTTTCTGATCTCTTCGGAGTAAACTTTTTCATCTCGCATGGATTTGCTTTCACGGCAAAGGCGCCCTCCCCCCTCAAATTATATATATGAGTAATTTAAAATGTGGACTTCTGAAACGCATTATATATACGCGATGTATGTCATTAAAGAACGGCGCGGGGACTACATGTAGCATGCGCGCGAAAGGAGAACCTTCAATTTTTCTCTCTTTCTCTCGAGCAGGTTTTCACAAGTTTTACAATATTCAAAGCAACCGCTACACGCGCTGTAAAACTTTTTAGCAGCCGCAGCAGCAGCAGTGAGTCTCCGCGCAATGACTCAATGCAGCAGCACACAAAGCTCTCTCTCTCTCTCTCTCTCTCGCTCCCTCTTTCTCTCTCACACTGGTATAGGCGTGAGCGAGACGAAAAAAGGAGAGCGGGAGGGAGCGAGAGCGTCAAATTGGAGAAAGTCTGTAGGAGCAAAGGCGCACATAAAATACACACGTCTCTTCGTATGTATATGTATATGTATGTATATACATGTGTGTGTGTGCGAAACTACGCTCGGGTAATTTCATTGGCTCGCTGTGCGGGCGCCGAGGTCCCGATGTAGGGCATCGCATCGTATCGCTCTGCTAGTGCAGCGTACCACACATACATATATATTCACACACACGTGTACATCCGGGCTTTTAATGGCGTCATCGCATCATCGCGTATGTCGAGAGTCAAGGCGAGCCGAAGCGTTTTTGGCTCTTCGGGGGCGGCGGTTATACTCACTGCTGTTGCTGCATTCCTATATACACTCCTCTGCCTTTTTTCGTCATCTTCTTTGTTTCTCTCTCTCTCTCTCTCTCTCTCTCTCTCTTCTCTTCACCTTCTACTATATGTATATACGTGATGCATAATCGGCAAAGGGGGGGAGACCAGAGAGAGTCGTATATTACGGAATCGTCGAAGGACGATGAGCCGTGAGAAGAAGAGGAGGGTAAAAAAAAAAAATTCGGCACATGAGGCGAAATAGCTTTTTCGAGGCTCGCGTGAAAAGTATATATATAATATGTGTATGTATGTGTATGCGCCCGCGGTAGCTTGAGTAGCAGCTGCATCGGCACACTGCACCCGGGGAACGAGTTTCTCGCGGTCTTCTCTCGCGCGATGTTGATGCTGATCGTTCTAATTATTCACTTTTGGCACAAAACTTTCTCTTTTAGCATTGTAAATGTTTGAAGTACAATTTGTTGGGTGCTTAGCGGTGAAGGTTTTCACAGGTTTTTCGATAAAAGATGGGTGTAATTTGGAGGAGGAGGGAGGAGGGCGATAATAGTATTTTACAATATTTTATATAAGCCGCTGACGATCGATGCAGATGTTTTGTTTTTTTTTTTTTTTATGAAAAATTGGTTTATATGATAATGCACTTTATGTATTGAATAAAAATTTATTGACGTTGGACAAATATTAAACAATTCTATTGGGTTTTATGCAAATTTTTAATATTAGAAACATGGTAAATATAGTTTTGTTAGCAAAAAAGAAAACAAAAAGAAATCAACAGAAAAACGTTTGTTTGGATAAGTAAATTAATGAAGTTCAAGTCTATGTTTTATTGTCTCTCATTAACTGACAATGTTTTAACATAGGAGTTAATCGAACAATTTCTTCAATTATTGAACTATAAATGATTTTCTTAAAATCGAGGATACGATTAATAATTTCGTATAAACACGGGAGAGTATACAATTTATATAGCAACGAAAATAAATGAAACTTCATGAAATGCTAAACAGCATATAATCGATTTACTTCAACCTGGCCACATGCGCCCATGATCATCGTCATCATAGGAATAAAGTAACACGTTCCATACAATACCACATGGAGGTGATTTTAATTCTTCATCGTGACAATAAACCTTGAGAATAATTATGCATTGTGAAGATTTCTTTTGAAAGTCAATGAAGCTACAAACTACAAACAGAATCCACTGTATACATTATAGGCGCGTACATGCAACAACGTAGTCAACTCACATTCTTTGTAATCAGAGTGACGTCGTGTAAAATTTCACATAGAAAGTCTATCCCATATATTATAACAATGTGAAGTTACCCCATGGACGCCGCGTTTGTTTACTTCACTCGCTTCCTTATCGCGGTCTATCCATCTCTTCGATATATAGAGAAAGTGAAGTGCATAACGAAGGGTGACAAAAAATTAACCGACTTCCCGCGTGAGCGCGCGCGTACTTCAACCGACTCTGTGTGTAAGGATAATGCGCCCGGACGAAAGGATAGAGAGAGAGCGAGAGAGAGAGAGAGAGAGAGAGAGTTTGGGGCTCCTCGTCGTCGACGACGAGTCGACTAGGAAGGAGAGAGAAAGAGAGAAATAGAGAGAACGCGCCCATTGTCGGCCGGAGAACAAACGGAGGGAAGGCGACGAGTACGACGACGACGACGTGGATCGGCTTCCGGAATGGGAGGAGGAATGGCGACCGGGAAGGGGGTGAGAAGGGGGAAGGAGAACAATCTTCAAAGTGACACAAACATTATCAGATTATGTAAACGGGGCTTATTGTCGGCGGGCCCCAGGATAACTCACCGCGCACGAGAAAGAGTGAAAGAGAGAGATAGAGAGAAAGCACACCAAAGTGAAGAGAACAAGAAGCTTTCGAAAACAGCGACCTTGAAACGTCTATCCACGCGCGTCTCTTATTTAATTGTTACGATGCTTCTTGCCGTTGCATAACTTGCTTGTATGCTTGCCACTCAGAGGCTCGCAGTATATATACTCACACACACACACACACACGTTGCTGCTGACTATAAATCTCTTATTTATTGTCAAATATATATTGCTCTCAAGGCTGAGAAAACTTGGCGAAGAAGTTCTTTTTTTAGATCAGTTCCCTTCGTTTTTTTATAGTCGGAGAATCGTGAAAGATTGTACAGAACCCTATAAATTTTTCATCTCGGATAAAGCGGTTGGCCCGCTGAAATTCGCAATAAAATCTTATTTCCCTGCATATCATTACGTGCCATCGCT
This sequence comes from Torymus texanus, assembly GCA_036873485.1. NCBI lineage: Eukaryota > Metazoa > Arthropoda > Insecta > Hymenoptera > Torymidae > Torymus > Torymus texanus. The sequence goes on along the minus strand of JAYJLV010000027.1, from coordinate 8,455,995 downwards.
TATAAGAAAGCTCGCAGCGGAAGAAAGTTCAGCTTAATGAAGCCATTACGTTAATATTCATATAAAATCATCGTAATGGCGCTCAATTACTTTTTACTTTACGCGAGAGAGAGAGAGAGAGAGAGAGAGCAACGCGCGCCTCTCGTGCCCTCAAAGAAGAAAACGCGCGCGAGGTTCTCTCGCACCCGCCGCCGCACGGCGGTTATGTGTTGCACGCCTGCACACGTGAAAGAAGTATCAAATTTCCAGGGCCGCCTATATATGTATATGTGTATGCATACACACATACACCCAAGACGCCTAGAAATTACGCGCTTTTTTATCACACGCACTCCTTCTCTCACCCTCTCTCTCTTTCTCTCTCTTCCCTTCGGTGAAATGCAGCGGAGCGCGTTGCGTAAGTGTATAGCCGAAAAGCTGCATCGTGCAAAAGCGAAGAGGGCGAGAGAGAGAGAGAGAGAAAGACGGCGCAGTCCAAGCGCAGCGCAAGAGGAGAAAGAGAGATAAAGTGGAACGCACGAGCAAAAAAAGTAGACGGACCGCTGACGTTCGTTTTCTCGACTTTGAAAGAGAAGTGAAGAAGAGGAGGAGGTGGTGGAGGTAAAGGGGGGGAGGGGGGAAGCGGAGGGAAAAAGGGGCGATATCGGAGATTGCAAACTTCCATCGGTCGTTTCGCGAGAAAGAGCCGGGCCTACAAATACATACATACACATATACACATGAGCGTGCCTGAATATAGTAAGCAAAAAGAAAGGAGGAAACGCGAGGGCCAGAGGGCCGCGGGCAGAGGGAGGGTTGCAGAACGGCTACGGCGGCGAGAAGAGGAGAGAGAGAAACGAAAAGTCGAACGCGAGAAACGTGCGCACACGCGGCGGCCGCTGCAAGCGGGCCCAAGGAATAAATTGCATTTAGGCCGCTGCACCAAGGAGTAGAGAGTGTGTATAGAGAGTGGGGAGTCAAATGCATGCGTGTACATATATACATGTGCAAGCGTCACATACATATACACACAGGCATGTGTGCGTCGTGGTGCGTTGGCGAGCATCTGCGCGTGTAAAGTCATCTCTCGTTCCCGAATACATACATCTATACAGTGTTGCCATCACAGTCCTGGGAGCGTAAATTTTTAGCGTAATCTTCTTTTGTTTTTTTATTATCATGATTTACGGGAAAAATGTATGTTGTTAGGTGGTATATGTATATATGCATGCAAAGCTCGGGTGAAATTAAAATTTTTCGTCAATAAGTTGGGAAATTGCCAAATTTATAATTACAGGGGATAATTTAAAAACGTTGCGATTTATGGCTGGAAAAATTGGTGCAGATTCGAAGAAATACATATAACCGTGGACAATTAGTTTTTATAATCTCTCGTATAAAACTAGTATTAAAATTAAAAAGCAGTTATTTTATTCTGATTATCCGATTACTTCGCCTTTTTTTTATCAATATTGCATGAATTATTGTAGCACAAATATGTTTAAAATACGATTGAACCCTTTTTTAAACTGAAAATGTTGAAATATTCTGATAAAAATACAAGTATAAATGGAAATCCACACATTGTACAATAATACTTTATAATGGACACTATTGAATTTATTTCTACGTTTGACATTTTTACTTTAATATTCTAAAAGAGTGAAAGATCTAAAATGATCGACATAGATCAAAATAATACACAAGTTTTTAGTTTACAATCAATAAGTAATTATACAAGTCTCGAATAAAAGTAATGAAAAACGACATTTTTTTCTTTCGCACAAGCGTATATAATTTAAACTGGAAAAAAACGTCAGTGTCGTTATGTTAAGAATAAAAACAAAAGGTGTATTGAAAGTATTATATTTCAGTTTTCGTTCTACTAGAGTTTTGAAAAGTAACCGAAGACCCACATCAGATTTCGTGCGAAAAAGAGTCAGGCCAAAGAAATGCACCGGGCCCCACGATGCAACTGCGCAGCAGCAGCAGCAGCGGCAGCAGCGCCGAAAAAATGCATTTGCACTAAAAATGGCAACGTTGCACACACATGTAGCCGTCTATTCGCGAGAAAAGGGGGCAAGTGGACCTAGCAACTAGAGGGGGAGAGAGAGAGAGAGGAACCTCTTTTGCTCTCTGTCGCACCTCCGGGCGATGCATCGAGAGAAAGGGCAGCCGGAGGAGGACACACACGTACACTGGTATCAAGGTGGCAGCGGTATAGTGGTAGGGGAAGCCGCATTTTCGGGCCTTCTGTCCCCCTTCCACTCCCACGGCTGCATGCGGCGACGCATCAGCGAAGCCATGGCCAAGTTGCATTGGGCGGTTAGAGAGCACGAGAGGAGAAGGAGGAGTATATATAGGCTCTTTCTTTCCCGATGCATTTTAGGACTAGCGCGGGGTAGCGGGGGGAGCTCCGAAAAAGCCTCTCCTTCTCTTTTCCTCCGCCGAAACGAGTGAACAGCGGCAGAGTGGGGGAAAGCGTTTGGGCCCTAGCAACGAGTGGAAGACGCCTAGCAACCTGTAGATGTGTGTGTTTATATATGTGTACGCGCTCGCTCGTCGGAAAAGGAGGACGCAAGGGGGCAGGCGGCTGCAACGCTCGGGCCTATGCACTGCCGAAATGCGAGGAGAGAGAGAGAGCGAGAGAGAGAGCGGGGGTGGGGGAGCCTAGGCCACGCGTATATACCTATATCTTAGGCGTGTATATACAATCGTGCGCGCGGCGCTCACACGGATTTGGGCAGAAGTTTTGGGAGAGCGGAGCAAAATGGTGGGGGACGGTTAGTGAGGGGAAGTGGGCCCAATCGAAGAAGGAGGTGCGCACAAAGTAGCGGAGTGGGGGGTAAGTAGGGTTCACGGGAGGTTTTCGACTTCTTCGGCCGCACGGTCACTGCATCGCATCGCGCGCGACTAGTTTCAGTGGTTCGCAATTTTTTCGTTTGACGCGCGCCAGGCTGTGCTGAGCAGTTGAGAGCTGCACCTGGTCCTACGCTAGAAATATTATTTTTCGTTTTCACTAAAATACAGTTCGGTAATAGCTGTTATTCACGCGTATGTTTTATTTTCTATTTTTCTTATTTTTTTAGTTTTGATTTTAGTAGTTTTAGCGGTATAATACTACAATTTGTAATTAAATCGATTTTGCAGCACGTAAATTAATGATTGCGAGACGATTTTGTAGTAATAAGCAATTAATGGCCATTAATTACTTTGTCTATAATAGTTTAATTCAAGTTGAGCTTCAGAATTTTCGCTTCGTGTATATACATATTTTAGATTTAGAAACGTCAAGTAAATGTCAGTCCAACGATAATTTTGAACTCTAGTTATAATTTCATTTATCTTCAGATACTGCGCGTCATAAAAGTGCCGATATTCAATCATGTATATAATATTTTGATGCGTAATTATAGAGACTTGCAATAGTACTCCAATATTTTGTAGATTAAATTAGTTTTTTTTTCTTTCATAAGAGAGATACGTAATACATAAATTTCAATATGAATTTTAATCGATATTATAAAAAGAAATTCATAATGAAATATGTCTTTCAGATTATCAGTACAGTAGCTTCCCATACAACGAAGCTTTGTATTTAGTTTTATATTACTTTAAATATGTATCAGTGAAACGATAAAACTTTATTTTCAGAGCTGCTTACACGTTCGTAAACCTGCTACAAGTAAAAATATTTTTCCTAATCAAATAAAAAACTAACTAATAGTATTTCAATCAAGTCTCCCAGTCTCATGAATTTTTTATCATAATCACTAGTTCGCCAGTACACCAGCCTGGGGGCATAAATTAAGTTTTTACTCATCATTATCCAGAATCGCTTTGATTCTATTTAAACAGAGCCCTTAATCACGGCTCGTCGCTAAATGCCTCTGTAAACTTTACTTTCGTTAAAATGTAAACAAGCTGCTCTGTGCGTTCTACGTACAGACGAAAAAATTGATCGGCCGTCCGGCGGGGCGCACACAAAAAGGGGAAAGCTCGCACGGCCACACTGCCACCACTACTACCGCCAACGAATTGCATTGCGCGATCGCTCGCCAACTTTTAATCGCGCACGCATGCAGTATAGCGGCTTGTTCGCTTGGCTTAGAGGTGCGTGCACTATGCACACGTGTATATAGAACCGAACAAGTATAAGTATATACGAAGGAGAGGAACAAGGCAAGTGCGCCCCTCCAACGGACACGCGAGTCTCGGCGCACCTTATCAGCGATGCGCGCCAGGATAATTTCAGTGCGATAAGGTCAGACCCCGACGCGCCATAAAAACCCGCTAAACTGAGCCTCGAAACTTCAAGTCGCGTCGTTTTGACAATGCACTGTAAGGCAAGTCGCCCCACGTGGTAATGAAGAATATTAATGTTTGCGAGTGCTTGAGCGCGCGCGCGGGCGCCTGTAAATCTGATTTCTTAGGAATTAATTGCCGCGCATAAAATTTTGACGATAAAATATAAAACGCGCTCTACACGCGCGAGTTGCTCGCGCTTTACAAGTCTTGGAACAAGGATCTAGGATACGAAGGGCTGTACTTCTTTAGCGCGTATTAAAATCAACTCTGTATATACCTCTAATGCAATAAATTCTACTCTGGCGAGCTAAATAAATTACGCGTCAGGCGGGGGAGAATGCAAAATTTATTAAACGTTGAGAGAAATTGCAAGATGATTAATAGAGAATTTTTAGTATATTAGTTCGATTCTTACAGTTTGTTATTGTTTAATGAAGTCGAAAGTGAGTTTAGTTGATGAAACAGCCTGCCACTAGTAGTGCAACAAATGGCTGTGTTAATTTCGAGTGGCTGGGGGAAAAAAAACTGTACAATTTTTTTTTGATTGCCCTTTTTTTCGCGTGTTTGATCGTTTAATAAAAAGAAGAGAAATATTTTTCTACCAACCTCCGCCGTTTTTTTTTTTTTGTTCATTGATTTCACGGTTACGGTATAGCCCCCTAAAGCATACAAATTACCATTCACACTGTACGTGACAATTTTTAAACGCTTTCACAGTAGCGCTTTCTCTTAGAAAACTACAATCGAACGTATTATTAGTATACCTATGCTTAAGCGACAGATTACAACAAAGAGCTCGCTTAAACGTAACAAAACATATTAACAACAGAACACTGGATTTGTCATTAACGTCTGGATAGTAAGTAAGCAGCCGTAAGCTACAATGACTCGTTCGTAACAGCAGCTCCAATGTACTATGATAATATATATAAGTGAGCGATTAGCAGCCTTCGATTGTTCTCCAAGGCTCCTTTGTCGCAAAGCGACTCGTAAAACTCACGCGCCGACACAAACAAAATAACTCGACAAAGATGCACCTTACAATAACGACACGCGGGCACGCGCGCGCCTCGTGGACGTATTACAAATTAATTCATTTCATTAAGGTCTCAAGGCGTTATACCGAAGATTCGCATAGCGTAACCGCACCGAGTGCTTCGACGCTCTATGGCCATTGTCAATGAGTATATATAGCTAAGTGGAATTCTCGATCCTTTACACAAGCACAGCTATATACGGTATTCGTTCTCTCTCTCTCTCTCTCTCTATCCCCTTCGTTTGCTGCCCACGACACGCAAATGCGTAGCTTGCTGTAATCGCTCCGTGAAACATAGCGAGAGAGAGAGAGAGAGAGAGAGAGAGAGAGAGAGAAAGAGGGAAAGAGAGGAGACAGAAATGCCGATCGTTCATTTCTGCGGTGAGTGACGGACACCTTTCTCCCCCTTCCCTCTCTCGGTGTATTTCCACAGCTCACCCTCCCCCCTTCTTCCTTGTCGCAGAGTCGTCTGCCGTCTCTCTCTCTCTCTCTCTCTCTCTCCCTTTTTACCTCTTTTGTCCGGATCCTGACTCGATGAAGGGGTGGTTTTCTCATTTCCTCCCGTTTACCAGCTTTCTGTTGAATTCCTTTTCTTATTATTGATTATCTTACTTCAATGCCCTTATGTTCGTGCGGTATAGTTGTGGCAGTGGTGGTGGTGGTGGTAGTGGCTACCCCGAGAGCGGGACGAGCAGCAATCGCATTGACTTTTGCTATAGAAAAATAAATGATGAGCCTTATTCGTCTAGTCCCATGGACTCTCTCTCTCTCTCTCTCTCTCTCTCTCTCTCTGTCTCTGTCTCTTTCTCGCTCTCTCTTTCTCGTTCGAACGTTCGCTACGACGGATCGAGAGAAAATATTATGTTGAATATATTGTCTGTCGATAGAAGTAGTTATTGTTAACGGCTCTATTCAGTTCAGTCAAGTTAGCGAGAGTGAGAATGAAAAATTTCTATGAAACAGTGACAGTTGGAACAATAATAGAAACATTACTGTATATTTTACTTTTGAAATTGTGTCCTGTTTTTGCAACATCAATTTGTTTTAATTTTTTCTTATTTATAATTTCTATTCTTAGCTTGATGTAAATATTTCGTTACTAGTAAAATTATTTAACCTAGTTTTAGTTCAATTTGTTGACGAAGCTCGTGCGAAGTAAGTTCTGCATAATATATGGATATATGAAAATTTAAACAAAAAGATTGATCAATACACATAAAAATTCAGTATTCAGCATTATTAACAAGACATGATTTATATTTAAATTATTTACTACCCTGGTAGAAATAGTCATCAACCGTTTACCATTCGTTCACCAAATAGTAAAGGTTTGGCTAACCGTTTAACCAATGGTTAGTAATAAATACCGCCTATTATTTCGTCACTGAATAATCCTTACGGCGAACCGAAGAATGCTGAATATTAAAAAAGACGAAAAAAGACAATTTACTTAATTTATTATTTAAATAAAATACTTAAAGTTGTATGGTTCATGTAAAGTAAAAAAA
>JAYJLV010000027.1:8432894-8449064 GCA_036873485.1 Torymus texanus | reverse complement strand
AAAAAAAGAGATTTAAATCAGTAAACTTGTACTTCAAATTAAGAATAGTACATGATACTTTGTGGAAAATCAGGGCATGTACAGGTCGCCGGATTAAACATTTGTAATTTTCAAGCAAGTAATAAAGTTCAACATCGAGCCTGAATAAGTAGCTTGACTTACTTTTTTTTATAATTTTCTTATATTTATATACTGTTCAGAGATGATGTAACATCTTCTCGCAAATCTATGGATATAATCAGATTGATTGTACACTATACAAAGCATATATAATTGCTCGAGTATGCCTGAATAAATTTTCGCTGGGATTAATATTAACACAAGATTATTTTATATTAATTATAAATTTTATTCGTTGCAGTAAATTAATAACTTTGTACAAGAATATTTATATCGTATATAATAAAAACAATATTTCAATTACACTTGTAGTAATAGGGAACGCACTATGTAATATGCTTGCTTATCCTTAGACTGATAGCAATTCGAAACAGAGCCCGCGTATAAGCTATGTCTAGTTAATCTTAAAATAAATATGTTTCTTATTTGTTATAGCTGTTGGTTTACTAAATGTTTAATCAATATTTTTGTTATTGAGTTGTCCCAAAAAAATGACCAACAGATACTAGATAAGGCAATTTGGTTGGGTTATTTTCTACCGGGATTAGACAACAGAAATTAGAAAAATGCAAAATCAATGTTTATATACAATAGTACGATGAAAATAACTGACCTCTTTGTATATTTGAGTGTTTTAGTCGAGAATATTTAAATAAACAGAGGTCGATTATTTCCATCGAAAACTTGATAAATGACTAACTGCAATTATTCTTCGTTACTGTAGTTCACAGGTGAAGAGCGCATTTAGAAATGGTTTCAATTTTTAATCGGAAAAAAACTGTTTCTCTTTCACAGCTGCTGCTGGATAATTGTAACACCTCATATATAACAATATGACGATTTTTAGATTTCTAGATATCTATTCCAATAATTCGATGTAGATGTAATATCAATTACTCTATTTCACTCACATTAAACTTGAAAATGTATTGGTAATATGGTATTTCCGAATTGTAAAAATAGCATGAGCCATTATTAATACGAGAATACTAAAGAAGTAACCAATTTATATAAAAAAAAATGTGTTATATTACACTCATGTAATTACACACATGTTAATCGATAAAATAAATTGCTCACACGTCAAAATTATCTCCCTAATAAATTTACCTCAATGTGCGTCATATAATACCTGCCCAAAAAAATATCGTCTAAGACCGGACATTTGATATTGAGCCTAAGAGCAACACCTGGCTAGATACATAATATACGCTAACCAGATGAAACAAGAAGCATCAAGAAATCCTATAGTTACTAGCTGGATGAATGCCCGTTGCGTTGTCGGTATTTCATGTCATAAACAAGTGTAGAGCCCAAGCTGTTCCTCTAAAAAACAACCATAAAAAAAAATAAAAAGAATAAAGATTGTGTCACAAACAACATCTTCATATACCGTATATGTCCAAACTGCATTATCTAACAGAAAACGGATAGCATATAGAATATTCAAGTAACAAAAATGATATAGTTGTACGTACAAGCAGCATAAAAAATGACTTATACATCAGAGAAACCGCGTTAAGTCGTCGTTTCATCGCCATGTTCAGCATCGTACCTTTTGCCCGGGACACGCGCGCCCATTCGTTAACAGCGTCAAAAAACCATGCCTCTCGCGGCTAATCTAGCATCGTTCGCTCTAGCAAAAGTCCCGTTCTCTCTCTCTCTCTCTCTCTCTCTCTCTTCTACCTCTCCACGCCTTTTCCCTCCTCTATGAGCTGGCTCTCGACTTCCTCCATTTCGTCCTCCTCCTCTTTCTCCTCGTTGCTGCTGCCACCGCCGCCAAGACTCCGGAATCCCGCGAGCTGCGCAAGTAAGGAGGCCATATTTCATATAAGAGCACCGGGCTCGCTCCTTCGCCTATACTACTTTACTCCTCTCGCGCTCTTTCCTCTCCTCCTTTCCGCGCAGCCCGCTTTCTAAGCTCGCGAAACAGTAAAGGAGGAGAGGGATGCTGTACTACCCTCTCTTGTGACGCAGAAAGTAAAAGAGAGAGAGAGAGAGAGAGAGGAAGAAAGATGCTAGAGACGCAAAGAGAAAGAGCGAATTAGAAAGGGAAAGAGGGAGAGAGAGAGAGAGAGTGTGGGGTACCCCGGAGAGAGAAAAGAGGGTTAGAGGGAGCGCGGCGCTATACTCGCGGAGAGGAGAGGGACTTGGCTCCTCCCGCTCGGAGCGAGCGAGCGAGCAAGCCGATGTAATGTTTCTTTTATTGATTTTGCGGCGACCCGAGGAAATTACGGCGCGCGGCATCGCGAATCCGTTCGCGGTGCCGCCGCCACCGCCACTGAGCAGCCCTACAGCTATATAAGCACGCGAGAGCGAGCCCGCGAAATCCGGCCGCCGGAACACACCCTAGAACATACGCGTATATAGAAGGTTAAAGTTTCGCGTACGGGTTGTAGGCTTGAATTTTCTTTTTTTTTTCTCTCTTGTTTTTGGCGGCTTTCCTTCGTAACGTAGAAAGAGAGAGAGAGGGAGAGAGAGAGAGAGAGAGAGAGAGAGAGAGAGAGAGGCACAAGCGGAATGGGAAAACAATTTGCTTAAGCCTTTAAGGTGAAGTAATGAGGGAGAACGCGCTCGGGGAATTTTTAGAGGGTTTGGAAGGGAAAGAGGGAACGAAGCTGCGCATAAAATTAGCTGGGCGCGCTCTCTCTCTCTCTTTCTCTCTTCCAGGTCCTTGGTTTCTACTAATTGTTAGGAAATTCGCGATTTTAAGAACGGCGGGGGTAAGGAGATTTCCCTTGAGCTAATTAATGAACTTGCACTTATTTAGTTGGTTTAGGTATTATATACGCAGAGATATGTGTAGTGTATAAAAATTATGCTTGATACATGCGATTTGTATAGAGAGTGTATTATGTATCGACGGTGAAATGAATATAAGTAGGTATATATTTTATATGTTTTTTAGCAATAATTTCAATTAAATAGTCATTCATCAATGAAACGAAGTGTTCAGAAACTGATTCTGTAGGTTATTGCACCTGCGGATATACAGGCACGATTAAACGAAAAATATAATGTTTCAGTACTACTGATCAGGTTTTTTTTTCAGTGGAATAAGAACAGTGGCATTAATTGAACTTTCATTTATGATTCGTACAATCCGAATTTTCCGGGATATGCATAAATAATAAACGAAGGCGTATCATCAGCGAAGAATTGACGTATAATATAAATCTTGAAAGTAAACAATAGGAAAGTTAAGAAATGTATAGATATATATGTATACATTCTCGAGACAATATTTTCTCATTATATTGTACATAAAGAACATCGAGATCTCACCGCGACGGATATAAACACGCACATTTATTCCTGGGAACTGTAAATAAATGGGATCTTCGATAAAAGTTTAAGTCTTTAAGCGTCGCAGGAACGTTGAAAAATGCGTTTAAAGCTCATAAATTTTAATGGAAAGTCTAAGTCTACGCACTCACGGTAGCGCATAAGTAGAAACAGCCGCATCCGGTCAGACATCGCGCGCCGTGTGCGGCTTTCAAATAAATACTGTTCACATATACTTGCTATGGAAATATATTGCTATGTATTCTAATTATAGAATTCGTGCGTGTTGTGTGTGTATATATAGCTATTCACCTTCAAAACTCATACACTCGCTTCTCTTTTTTCCCTTCTAAATTCTTCAGCGTGGCGATCGGAGCCTCTTATCAATACATAAAATTCGAAAGTGACCTTCAAAATTTGTTACATCTCAACGCGATAATTTCAGCTCACTCTTTTTTCTCTCTTCGGTTCAGAAGTAAATTATTAACATCGGTACCTCTACGAGAAAGTGAGTCGAGTCGATAAATAAGAAATCCTGGGATATATTTATTTTTAATAATGAAACGATCCGAGAAGAAGCAGTGCCGCGCGTGAACGTGTATAGAAGCAATACAGTCGCGTGTTGTAGTAGTAGTATAGTAGTAGCTGCTGTTACCCACATGAGTAATTCACGCAAATGACTCTTAACGCGACGCCACACATCGACGTTCACGCGGTCGCTCGCGCACGCATACTCGTGTATATATACCCGTACGAGTATACGAGAGAGAGAGAGAGTATGCGAAGGCACGGTGAGTATACTTCCGGACGGTGCTCCGCAGAGCGTCGGGGCGTTGGCGTCGATAGGTCAAGGACACACGCCTTCTCTCTCTCTCTCTCTCTCTCTCTCTCTCTCTTTCGCTTTCGTCCCTTTTCTCTCTCTCTCGTTCGTTCACGGCTCTCGGGGTCAGGTCGACAAATCACCCTTTACCGGGTGTGCTTGTCTGCTCCCCAGTACCCATGAAAAAAAAAGCGAACCAGAGAGAAAGAGAGAGAGAGAGAGAGAGAGAGAGAGAGGGGGAGAGAGCGGCCATCCACCCCCCGGCTTTTCTGTCCATCGAAAGGGGCTTCACCATCGGGGGAGAGTTGCTCGTCGATCCCCGAAAAAAGGCACAAATCGTGGTGAGATCGAGAGAAAGAGGGAGAGGGAAAACAACGAATCCCATTAATGTCATTTCGCTCGTTCTCTCTCTCTCTCTCTCTCTTGCCCGCGCGCGTAAGTATCACCAACCTCTACGAGTTTTTGTCATGCGCGTCTATAGTCATTTTTCTTCGCCGGCCACGCGCGTTTCATCTTTCTCATTTTCTTTCTTTGTTTTCCTTTGGAGTATACTATATTCCTCTTTTGCGCGGTGCCTATACACTTCCGCGAGATAATTATAGGGAGCACGAAAACAATTACAGGTCATTCTTTAATTTGAATGGTAGTAATACGCGCGGATGAAATTACCTCTATCTCTGTCTTTCACTCTCTTTTGTTTATGAGACACGATACATCGTTGAAATTCAGAAGTATATATCTATACTTTGATTTCTTCTGATGCGAAAGTATTAAATGATGAGGCACTTCCCTTAAAAGTGTTTTGCTGTTTTGTTGAAATATTATAGGAGGAAATATTTTTAAACGTCGCGGTATCGAAGATTTTTCAGCGCGAGGTTTGATTCGACAATGGATATAACGTCTTATACGATTATCTTATAATGCTTGAAATGTTAATCAAATCATACCATTAATCAACCACTTTTGGAATAATTAAGTTTAATTAAATATTCTCATTAATTAACATTGCAAGTTATATTTGGTGTTCTCCATTAAGAGAATAATTGAATATGCACGATGAACGGTTTCTATAAAGACAAAAGAAGCAACCTGAATGCAGTATATCTTCGTTTCATCTAATAACGAACAATACCATATTTCCTAAGACTCCAATGGTTAATAAATGAAGCGGATCAGTTCGTATATCTCGTCGGCTTTCCTAGAATAATTCAAAAGAGCTTCTGTAGCATAATGATACCATTCGTCGAAATCAGCTTTCGCTCGAAATATTTAATAAATTAGATGTATTTTTTTTTGTTACTTTATATCAGTTAAAAAAAAAGTAAAAAATTGGTCGAATAAGCGCTTAATAAAGTTAGTGCTTTAAATTTAGCAGTATTTACGCGTACTGAAAAGATTAACAAAAAGCATTTTTACGCATTACGAGAATTTTACATAAATTTGCATCGAATAAAAGCGAAGCCCTCGAAATGCAAGCGCGTATATATACAAAATGCGCTCATCGCGAAAATGACCAAAGCACACCAGGCGCATAAAGTTTCATTCGGGCGTTCGAGCTTGTATCGAATGCATTCAATACGAAAAATTCGCCAGTAGGCGATCAATTGCTTTTGATCTCCTCTAAAACCATCGTTACGCTAACGATATCCAACAAAAAACTAGCGAGCAAGCGTGAGAGAGAGGGAGAGAGAGAGAAAGAAAGAGAATAGAGCACGCGAAAGTGCGAGAGAAATCGAGGTATCAAGCAGCGTTTACCGAGTCAACATAAAATAAAAAAAAAGCGTGGAAAATAAAAAGAACGCGAGTGAGTGAGAGAGCGAGAGAGAAAAATCCAGGAAAATCGACCTTGGGTAATTCGCTAAAACACGCTCGGTAGTGGTGGCGTCGGTGCTGGAGGACGCGAGCCATATAGAGTGAGAGAGAGAGAGAGAGAGAGAGAGACTCGAACGGAGCCCACTTGTGTCGTTTTGCACGACGAGGCACACGTCTCGCGTGTGTGTTTGATGGCGCTCGTGAAAGAGCGAGAGAGAGAGAGAGAACGAGAGAGAAAGCGAGAGGGAGAGTGTACGCGCGCGCGTAAATCCGTTGCCACACGTATACATATATATATCTATATACATATATATATATACGTTAAAGCTCGCGAGCTCTGTCTCTCTCACGCGCGCGCGCGTCCGTACGTGACTCTCGTTTTCGTCGGTACGCCCGTATAGAAAGCGAAACCGCTTCTACCTACATTTTCGCCCATTCACCCGGAGTGAGCATGCGGCGTGGTGTGCGCGCGCGCGCGGCCGTGGCGGTGTGGTGGTTTGTGAAAAAAAAAAACCGAGCGGGCGTGCGCGTGCGAGAGAGAGAGAGAGAAAAATAAAAGGGAAAAAAAGCGAGAGCTTGCGAGCGGCCGGGCGGGCGGGTTGGGCGCTAGAGTGCGAGAGAGAGAGAGGAGAGAGGTAGAACCCGCGAGAGGGAAAAAGAGGAAAAGGAGGAAAAAATGCGAGGGAAAAAGGCAGGAAAAAGCGAATCTCAATGCCGTCAGCGCACGCGCGCTCGCGCGAGCACACGCCACAGAGAGAGAGAGAGAGAGAGAGAGAGAGAAAGAGAGGAGAAACTCGCAAAAATGACGATTAGAGGAAGCGAGACGGCGGATATATGGAGAGAGAAAGTGGGCATCGTTGGACGCACGTTGGCTCTCGTTTACCTCTCCTCCCTCTCCTGCGATCGTAGGGGAGTATCATAGTGCACGTGCAGAGCGCGAGGGAAATAGTGTACTCCGCGAAAAACTAGCCAGCCTCCGGCATTCACGCATGTGTGTATATATAGCTAGCACAGGTGACTAGAAAGAGAGAGAGAGGGATGAGAGTGCGATCGAGAGCCAGCTAGAGGGGATTTTTTTTATTAATGCTGTCACTTTTTTCATTGCGCTGGAGCTTTGTGGAAAATAAATAGAGTGGGAAATATAAAAGAGTGTGGTGGCTGTATAACACGCGCTCGACAATTGATGAATGGTCTCTTTATTTATATAGTTTGTATAATGCTAAACGCGAGCGGTTGCGCACGGAATATTCCAATGTTACTGGGCGGGGGTATTATTTTAATAAGCTTTAAAGAGACTACAGGAGCGAGCTTTTGAATTATTATTTACGTAGATTAGATCCAATATGGATTTTGTAGACATTTATCGAAAGCAATTTAATGAATATGAAAAGCTAAGTAGCGATAAGCGTAGACTGTTTTATCCTAGAAAAGTCAATAACGATTGAAAATTTTCATGAACATTTCTCTTTGACACCGTCGAATAACAATATATGTATATAAACGTAAAAGCGTTCATTAAAAATTTAAGTAATTGAAATTATTACTTTATTATGTTGAAAGCCATACGTTGTTTGATAAAAAGATATAATTTCGAACATACTTTAATTAAAACTCGTCCTCACTATTTTCATTAGGAACTGCAACAACACGTATAATGAATTCATTCGTTTGTTATTTCTCCCACGGACTAATACAAGTTTCATTTAATATTTCTCTCTCCCTCTCCCCATTACCGAATGAACTAATACACGAGAGAAAAAGAGCGACCAACATTATATTCGATCAAACACGTGAAACTTTATTATTCGCGTATAGGGCGAATATTATTTTTTTTTTTTTCGTTCGTATATGAATCTATGGGGGCGATTCGTAAAAGTTTTATCAAGATTAGTGTAGTTGTTTTTTTACACGATTGCATAACAAGCGAATAAATTTTGCGCACATTTATACTTCAGCCAAAGAGGATGACACATGCCGTAATACGAAACAAAATGTGCAAATGCAGTTGAGCTATAAATAACGACGCGCAGTTAATTGGTTCATTAAAATTGCGGAAAAAGAAACGAATATATTTTTCACGCGAGATAAATTAACAAAATGCTTTTTAGCCGTATATACGCATACAGACATACATACATATACACACTTGCATACAACAGAAAAGAGAGCGAGAGAGAGAAAACCTTGATTGACGTGCATTAATTAATCCAAAATTAATAAATTCAGCAGCGCGCGCGCTCACGTGACAGCAAAATAATATCAATGAGCATATAACAGCGTTATATATTAGTATGAAATTTTAAAAACCCAAACGCTGCAACAGAGCGAAGAAGAATAAGGGAAAAAAAAGAAAATAAATATTTTCAAACGACGTCGACACGAGGGGTGGAATGAGCAAGGGAAGATTTGAGGGAATCACGAAAAAGTACGCGGTATAAGGCAAGAGAGAAAGTACAGAAGGGGAGTGTATATAGTCGGTGCGCGCGCGCGCGTGTGCGCAAGAAAGCAGCCCCAGCAGGGGAGGAAAAGGAAGCGAGCGAGCGAGCGAGAACGAGCAAGCGCGTGTTTCATTGCGCAGGGTAAAAAGGGAAAGGGCAATGGATCCGTTGCCAGGGATGAAGTACGTAGGTATTGATCTATTTAAAGCCTAGAGTACCAAACGAGGTCCTTATTAAAAAGCGGAGTGAAACAAGGGTAGCTTTCTCTCTCTCTCACTCACTGCCAGCCCTGTTATAACCAGAGCTCCTACACGCGTCGTAGCGTACACCCTCCGTCAGTTTTCTCTTCTCCCGCGCCTCCCTACTTTTCCTCCCTCAACCTTTTCTCTCTCTCTTTCTCTCTCCCTTCGTTCGCTGCATAGCGTGTCGTGCAGGTACAAGAAGAGAGAGAGAGAGAGAGAGAAAAAAAGTGTCCCCCTCGCGCTTTGCTCTTTCTTTCGCTCTCCCTCGTGTTGTATCACGCGACACCGCGGGCCTACGCGCGTGCGAACGCCGGAAAAGCTGTGATTTGTAAGTTTTAGTTTTGAATTTGAAAAATGACAGATGACGGTATACTCGTTATTATATACGATGGAGAATATGCTAATACGTGGGCTGTTAAAGGGCGAGCATTAGATAAGGACGTGGGAGATGTCCTAATATTATATCGCTGTCATCTTGTTGGAAATTTATTCGTTATACGATGTGTAGATGGCACGGTTGTGAAATGTAAACTTATTAAGAATCTCTTGTTTTGGGATACGATGAAAGCTTTACGTATAGATTGTGGGTAAGATCCACGTAGACGTTGATGAATCCTTTATGATTCGAGGAAATATTGTTTTCCAAACAGAATGAAAATTTGCAAAGCTCTTATTTCGATCTTAAGCTGAGCGGCGCCAATCATTTTTCAACAAAATTAAATTTTTCTCGAAACTTATAATTCTGATCGATAGCAGTAGGCCATATGGAAACAAGTAAAATTTGTTACTTTGTCTGACAGATGTGAAATCTATTTCTAACAAGCATTTCCGATTTCCCGACATCAGATAGCGTAAACAAAAGCTGGAGAGAGCAGAGCATACAGCATGCGATACATAAAAAATGCATTGACCTTTTTTATCGCGTGAAAAAAAAAAAATTTCTCACCTCTGATATAACAACCAAAATAAAAAAAAAAAAGAAAAAAAATGTTTGGAGTGCAATCCCGAATTAAACTTCAATAATATCGAATAACGATACAAAGCCCGACGGGCCGACGTCCGTGTGCGCGCACGCGGGGGGCGGCCGGGGGGGGGCAAAAAATCGGCTTTTTTTCCCCCTCCCCAGATAAACGTAACAATGCCGATCATTATCGCAAAATGACGTCGTGATTATTCTATCCACCCCCTCGAAAAGCCATTGTTAATGTAATTCCTGCAGCAGACGTAAAAGCTCGCGCGCTCGCTCCGCGTTCGGTAATTTTCGCAAACGCGAATATCAGTTTACGTGAAACGCGAGTTTTATTACATGCACAGAGAGAGAGAGAGAGAGAGAGAGGGAGTGGGAAAGAGAGAGAGAGAAAGAGAGAGGGTTGGGGGTAGGTAGTGGCGGGGCGGTGGCGCGCTCGCGCGAAACTTTGCGAGTGACAGGCGCCGCCCGGCCCTCCAAATCATAATTTGCTTTTTTATTTTATCGGCCGAGCGGAAAACGTAACCAAGCCACCACCCCCACCTGCTCTCGCGTGCGCGCTCGCGCGATGAGAGAGGGAGAAAAATTGCGACAGAGCAATAGCGTGCGAGTACGCGTTAGAGAGAGAGAGTGAGAGAGAGAGAGAGAGAGAGAGAGAGACATCGAGAGAGAGGAGAGTTCGACACGGGCGAACGGGCGGGAGCATTCGAGGGCTGGAGCGACGGCGGTGGCAGCAGCCGGCTAGGCCAAGCCAGCAGCAGCAGCAGCAGCAGGCGGCAGGCGGCAGTGAGAGCCTCCCTCCCGCCTCCTCCCCCCACCCCGCTAGATATAAAATCCGCGATTTTAAAGCATTTTAGTATCGATCCCCGTTTTTAGCACTAGTCGCGGGGCTTTCTATTGGCGGCGGGGTTGTACCGGCGTGTCCGCACGGTGGGGGGCTGATTTCTCCCTACCCTTCTCTCTCTCTCTTTTTCCCGCTGCTGGCGCCCGCGGCCCGACGAGCAGAGACAGAAAGAGAGAGATAAAAAGAGGGAGAGAGAGAGAGAGTAGCAACCACCCACTCGCCTGCCTGCCTGCCTGCCCCCGTAGTCGTGTGCGTGCCGCGCGTAGTTACGCGAGATGTATAAGTGCGTAAATGCATAATAAAATTCATGTACCGAGCGCTCTGTGTGAGCGAGCGCGCCCGCGCGCAAGAGGGAGAGATGGAGATAGAGGCGGGGTGGGAGTGAGTGAGAGAGAGAGAGAGAGAGAGGGAGTTTGACCCGACTGACGCGAGGGCGCCGCGCTTTTACATTTCACCCTCTGATTTTACTGTAGGAGCGAAAAACATTCGTTCGCGATACTCTCTATATCTCTCTCTCTCCCTCTCTCTCGCTCTTCATCTCTCTCGCTCTCTTTTTGCTTGGGAGTGAGAGCGAGAACGGCAGAGCTTTTTTGTTGTAATCCGACTCCCGTCAACATTATCGTTACTTAAATTTCGTTTTATTAATTAATGTTTATTAGTTTTGCGAGAGCGAGAGAGAGAGAGAGAGAGAGAGAGAGAGAGAGAGAGAGAGAGAGAGAGAGAGAGGAGAGAGAGCGGAACCGAGCGCGCCCACTGCACTTATAAGGGACCATTATGCGTGGACCGGGGATAAAAGGAAATTGAAACTTTTCGGATTTAAATTTGGAGTGCTGCTGCTGTTGCCGTACCCGCCATCGCCGCTTCTGCTCTATACGCGAACGCGCATTTTGTAGGCCTCATTTGGATATGAAAATATGGCGATTTTCCGTAATTCAAGCTCTTCGTTATAATGAAAATCGCAATAAATTCGCCCAGAATTTAGTAAAATTATTTGTGTTCCTGAAAATTTGTATAATTTAATTGAGTTTCAAAATTAATTTCTTGAATTACGTGGGTAAATAAAATCCCTCTGACTTTTTGATTAATGTTTTCATAATATTCAAATTTTTTAGCTTTTTTTTAGTTTATAATTGGTTTGCATTTCATGTGTTACAACTTTATTACATATGATGATTTCTGAAAACAGAACAAATTTTGATTAATTTAATACTATAGAAACATTCAGTTACGAATGAAATGTTCAAAAATATGCGTCAATGCGATTGGAAATATTTCAATATAATAATAATAAGATATTGTTAAGGAAAAATCGTAATAATTTTAATATTTTCTACATGAATAATAAAATGTTAATTATGAATAAAATTCATATGTAAATCCTTTCATATACAGAAAATATTAATGCCATTATTTCCGAAGTTTATAATATTTTAATCATGCACTATCTAGAAACTTAATCATGAAATAGGAATAATTAATTAAAAAAACGTACATGATGCAGTTTATTCAGTTAAATAAATTGATATGATAACAGTAACAATATTTCATATCTGCAAGTAAAAGAGTTTGCCTATATAATACGATTAAACGATTCTCTACAAGTTATTAATAATTCGAGTGATTTGGAACTGCGAAATCAAAAACATGTTTTGCTTTCAGGATGTAAATAGTCAGCTGTATCAATTGTTAAACAAATAAACAAAGAACGTGTTACTGGCAATATTTATAAAATTGATTAAAAACGTGAATTTTTTGTAAATATTCAGATAAAATTTTGGCATGAAATCAATATTCTATCCGACAATGAAATTATTTTTCTCTTTATTGAATCAGGATAAAAAAATTACTTTTTAAAATTAGATAACGGTAACCTCAAACGTAAAACAATAATTGGAGATGTAAAAAAAAATATTATCTTGATTCGTTCCTTAAGACAGTTAAATTGACACAGTCTATATTCTGAAAGTAAAATATAATTTTTTCTGATTAAATAGATAATAAGTACTACATACAAAAGCCAAATAAATTATTCTGAAATCCATAACTTGGCGGAACACCTTAAAAGTTCCCTTTCTGTTACATTTTAAAATCCTTCCATAATTTTAAATAAATAATTTTATCAATAAACTATTTTGTAATAGTACATTTATACTTCATGAATATTTCACATAATTTCTGAAAAAATCGCAGATATTGAGTATTAAATCGGAAGCTAAGAAGTAATACAGAATATAAAAATATAACGATACATTTATCGGTGAACTGAATAAGACATATAATTGCTGCAATTACGATGAACAATAATTGTAACAGTTAACCCTTAATAACTTTCGGTAACATCGTTATCGTACAACATCTTAAAAAAAAATAAGCTTACAATCAAACCGAAATTCCAACATTTCTGCTTTGCTACATTAACATACCCTAACCATATACAATATATCTTCTCTAGCTTCTACTTTTTATTGCCCATTAATATTTCCCCCTTAAAAAAAAGACACCGCGAAAAATCTATACGCAACCATTCTCCACGACATAAATTCCACGTCCCCGCTATATATACGTACACACGCATAAGAACCGTATCCCCCCCTCCCCCGAAAGTACAATAAGGGCTTAAGCTCCCGCGTCGTCCCCTCTTCTCTATCTCCTCTGCAAGTTTCAACAATTTTTCCGGTAAACAAGCCCGAGCTTGGGCTTGCGCGACGAATGAAAAAGCCGTTTTTAAAAAAATAATACCCAACTGGGGCCGAAAGATGAAGGCGGAAGTGACGTGAAAACGGTCGACTACTATATAGCGGAGAAGAGAGAGAGAGAGCAGTTTGGTCTCTCTCTTCATCCCTCTAGCTTTCTCTCTATGCTCTACACGCGAGAGTGTGTATATACACTATACGCGCACGCACACGGAATCCGGACCCTCCCGATACGCCGCGGGCTGCCTCTCACTCACTCTCACTCTCTCTCTCTCCTGTCGCTCGTTCACCCTTTTTCCCGTTCCTTCTTCCTGCACGCGCTGTTGACCGTCGAGCGCGCGCGCGAGCCACGTCCTCTCCTGCCCTCTTTTTCTATTAATAGCGAAAGGCAAGCAAGCAAGCGAACGCTCACTCGCTTTCTCTCTCTCTCTCTCTCTCGCTCCCCTTATGCGAAGGGAATAAAGTTCTGCAAGGAAAGGAGAGAGAGAGAGAGCAAGAGAGGGAGATGTAGAGAGACTCCCCGTGAACGCGCGTGACACTCGCTAGCGTCCAAAAATATACGCACACGGTCGGCAGAGAGCGAAATTTTAATCCGCGTACCGCGCGCGTACTCGCTTCGCTTCGTGTGCTTTCTCTCTCTCTCTCTCTCTCTCTGTCTCCCTCCCTCCGCTCGGGCGTGCTCGCTCGCTCTCGTCGCTTATTTTTTCTTTTTTTTTTTCAACCCTCACACCTGCCGATTAAACGCGTTACCGCGGGAAATTCTGAAGCGGAGATTTTCACGCCTGTTTTTTTGCCGATAAATGTATACGCGGGCGCGATATTTTAGTTTTTCGATACACCGACGGATAAATATAATTGAATTTCTAGATACAACTTTTGCCATTTTTCCACTTCTCCCCTTCGAATTCGCGCAAGCGAAAAAATTATATGACTTTGGTTAATGGCGTTCATTAGCTTGATTAACGTCTTTGGGTCCTAATTATTAATTAGCTCGATGATTTTTCTTCGTATATTTTCGGATTTTAGTAGGTATTGTCGACGATGCGAAATGCAATTGAAGCCAGTAAATAAATAAAGACTCCAATCGTTTATAGAAAATAAAGTTTAAAAACGATTGATTGAACGGGAGAGAGATAGAGAGAGGCAGCATGCAGATACAAAACAAATAGTTTAACGTGTTTAATTTTATTTGTACTCTTCTCGTTTTTCATTTCGAGTCTGATAGTGGAAAAAATATTTACGCATTACAAAAATATGCGTGTTTGTATCATGACTTGGTATTAGATTGAAAGATTAAAATACAAATTCGAATAAACGATTGTATATAACTACATGACTATATAGCCGTTAATATTTGACTTCATTAAAAAGTTAAAAAGTTGCCACCGTGCTTTTTGCTCCGTTCTCTATACTCTCACATAAACTATGTACATTTTTCACATAAATAAAAGTCGGAATCAAAATTCATACAGAGATTTATTAGAGGAATAAAAATGTAAACGATAAACACGGATAAAATATTAGGCGAATACTTTGGTATAAAAAAAAACTTTGGTAACTTATCTTCGTATTTCCATAACTACAATTTAAAAAAAAAAAGAGGGAGGGATCGTCGCTCGTAAATAACGCACATTAAGCCCATTAACTACTTAAAATTCATCGCATAACGCGGAGAGCAAGCGAGAGAGAAAGAGAAACCGAGTGGCTTTATATATCCCTGAAACAGTGCGCGCGCGCGCGCGCGCTCACAACTATTGTCTCCGACTTCCCTGCCATAGAGAAGGACGCACGCGGGGCCGCAGCGCAGAAGAAGACACTTCGAAGAAGACGACGCGCCCTTTGCGAGCGTGAGTAGCGAGCGAGAGAGAGAGAGAGAGAGAGAGAGAGAGAGAGAGAGAGAGAGAGAGAGATAGCACGAAAAAGACAGACAGTGAAACGCGGAGGCAAACGAGCCGGGCGGAAAGATAGACGCAGGACTTTCATTTCGCGAGGACTTTGCTGCTGCTGCTGCTGCTTCTGCTACGGGGGGACGAGGACTGGAGAGAGAGAGAGAGAGAGAAAGAGGGGAACTTCCCTCTATAGAAAAATCCATAAAGTTATAAAATGTGCGGAGAGCGAAATAGTACGTACCGCGCAGATTAGTTATGAAAATATAAAAGGACCAACGAGCAGGCGGGAGAGTAGGGAAGAGAGGGGCGGACACTGAGAGAGAGAGAGAGAGAGAGAGAGAGCGAGTGAGCAAGAGAACGAGGGTGACGTCGCACAGCGGATGAGGGTGGCTGAGAGGGCTCAACTTTTCCAGCTCGTACCCTTCACCCTCTTCCTCCTCTATATCCCTCTCGCTCTCTCTCTCTCTCTCTCTTGCTCTCCCTCGTCTTTTTCCTTGGCTTCTGTGTAACTCGACTTCGCCCGCGCGCGCGCTCGCTGCCTGTCTCTTTCCCTCTTCGTTTTTCGAGCCGGAGAGAAAGAGAGACAGAAAGAGAGAGAGAGAGGAGCTTTCTCTCTTTTATCTCGTGCGTTTCGTAAACCACATTTGAATTGGCATTTTTAGCGAGCTTAAAAACACACCGGGTTTCCAACCTTGAAAGTGCCCATGTCTGCCTCTCTCTCTCTTCCTCGTCTTTTTTTTGCCCTCATCCGCGAAAGAGATAAATGTATTGTTTCGCCTTTTTTTTTTTGCTCTACAATAATAATACGCGCGGAATCCCAATAGCACTGAATTTCGTAACTATTTTTTCCCCTCTTTTTTCCGATAATACCCGAAACGGTTCTTGCGGCTTTTGTTTTCTCTGTTAAACTAGCAACCAGAGAGAGAGAGAGAGAGAGAGAGAACTAAATATTCTTCCGCGAATTCGGTTGTTCACCTATTACGTGCCATTTTAGTAAGTTAATTTTAGTTTAACCGTTTACCGAAAGCTTATAAAGCTTTTTGGTAAATGTTTTTATAGG
>JAYJLV010000027.1:8410873-8423974 GCA_036873485.1 Torymus texanus | reverse complement strand
CACTTATCTAGACTGGCGGAATATTTTTCCCGTATTTCTGATAGTACTAGGGTCCCAAAAAACGCGGTGCCGTAGGTGTGCCCTAAAAAGAAATTTATTAAGTTTTTTGACCCTAGTTGTTTCCACTCTCTTGCGCACATAATGCGCAAAAATGTGTAGAATAAATGAAGATGTGACATCAAGTTTTGACAAGAACTCGCAATAAAGCAAATAGGCGTGTGGATTTTAAAATTTTTTCATTCAGTTTTATCTCTAAGAATTTCATCTCTTATTTCCTGTGAAAAAATCTATTGTGAATAAATCTAATACTCTACTTCTTCCATTTTCGACTTGTACTGTAATGATATATTCTGTAAAAAGTACGAACATATGGAGCGATCTATCGAATTATTTATAAAGATTATTTCGATATCCCCTATGAAAACTATTCACCTTTCGTGAAACTGCAATGAAGACTAGCATTATTACAAGATTGCGTCGTAAATTAGCATCTTTTATAAGTTTATATTGAACACAAACACGATTCGCGAAATTGTAACGAAAAGTAGTAACGTTCGTGACTTGGTGGTGAAAACTAACACTACCACGTACGTACTACATAGCATGTACTAATATAGCTTTAGTACAAAAACATTGGAACGTGTTAGTCTTCGATGTTGAATCAATAATAATATGCATTATTCTTCATTGCAGACGATAAAATGGACTAATATTTGTTGCAACCCGAATTGTGCCATTTTTTATGGAAGACGTCGATTTGACGTAAGCGGTATAAGCAGTAAACACACTCAAATTCATTACTGTTGTAATTTATCTGAACTGTATAGTTTGTAATCCACAAAATGTCATAGGAATTCATTAATTTGTATAATTCTTGCAATAAAAGTACTTACAACTAGCGGTCAACTATCAAAAGTATTCAACAAGTAACTTTGTGATGAGATCTAACTGAATTACTGTCTTATTCATTGCTATATGATTGTACAAAAAATCTAGAAGGCCATTGGCATAACAAATAATTCAAATTTAATCTAAATCACTACGCGAACGCTCGTGCACACGTTTCTACATCGAAACACTGCTACAAACCTCAACTTAATATTATATGATATACTCGACTGATTAGTTTAAGTATAATCCGATAATGTACACCCGATATCTACTTTCGCTCATGTGCTATATAATGCATAGAAGATTTTATTGTACCTATGTACATCCACAATTTTTTATTTTTTTCCGAATGGCCAGGTTGATGATATTGATATTGACTGTCACGCATAACTCCTGGTACGTTTAGAAAAATCGAAAGTTCATACTGGGTGTACAAAGATATACATATGTATAGGTATATATAAATATTTTTATTCACAAACTCCAACAACATAAAAAAAAGATCAAAATTTTTATTATTCCCAAAGCTACTTTTTAACTTCTTTGAGAGAGTAAAAATATAACTTCAGAATTAAGTTGGCATTTTAGAAATGTTTGTGAAAAATTACATTTTACAGGTTTAATGTATTACTGGTTTCAATAAATAAATAATATTAGATTTTTTTAATATAAAGGAAAAATTATCTACTCACAAAGAGAAAAATTAAAGATATTTCAATTTCAACTTATAATTAAACTCTATCAATGAATTCTATAACGGAATTTTTCATCGAATTAGCGGATGTTCAGAGGATATGAAAATGAATATAATACCGATAACGAGATTACGAATGTAACTCAAAAGCGTATCTTAAATTTTGCACGAGCAAAAGAAAAGTAGAACGTCCGGATTGCATTACTTTCTTCGCTAATAGTTTCCTTTGCCGGCCCATTAGCAGGCGCCTTTAATCTAGCTCTTTACAAAGGCAAGTTCCCCATGTGTATAAGTGCGAGTCTTTTCCAAGCCTCGTCATTTCCATATCATGCGGCTTGAGCTTGTGTATGGTTCGCACGTAAAGGCCTACGAAACTCCCACTTTTCTCTCTCTCTCTCGCACACACATGCGCATGTACGCACTCCCTCGCACTTTCTCTCTTCTTCTATCTTTCTCTCTCTCTCTCTGCGTCTGCCTCCCTTGCATTCTCGGAGATAATGATTTACATGTCCCCTACATAAAGGGTGCGAAGATATTTTAAGGAAATTTCACTTCCATGATTTTTAAATTTATTTAATTTTTACAAGTGATTTTACATTTTTTAACGCTATGGTTATTATTACTTAAAAATATGTTACACTTTATATAAATATTCTAGTCTATCAAAGATCTATAATAAGTAGTTACTTGTGAAGGCTACCTTATTTACGCCTTGAGAGTATAAATAAATATTATTAAAAATAATAAAATAGATAACAACTTAAACTTTTCAAGGTACAGTTTTACTAAATTAAACTGGAAGGTAATAATGGTAAAATTTCATGACTTTTTAAAATAACTTTTTGTCAATATAATTGAAGTATATTCAATAGCGTTCGGGATATGAAAAAATATGAATCTCCTATGTCTATTTCTTCCGCATAAAACATACAACGATTGATTGTCGTATATTCATTTATTGACCGAAACGATTGGAAATACGATATGGTTTGAGGCTACCAAGTGTTTTCGCAAACAAACTGCGCCAAATACGCGTCGAAACAGAAAAAGAAATCAAAAGTAGAAGCTTTAAAAAAAGTAGTCGATGCTATCATACAACATTTTAACTGGACAATTTTACTCGCTATTTATTAATTTCACATTTGCTTCCAAGCGAGCTTTTATTTTCAAACTTTATTATTTGACTGTTTTATGCTTAATTAAAGAGTTTGTAACAGTAGAAAAATTTTTTGAAGACATCTTAGCAATACCTATATTTTAACTTATTTGAAGCATATATATAT
Organism: Torymus texanus; assembly: GCA_036873485.1. Classification (NCBI taxonomy): domain Eukaryota; kingdom Metazoa; phylum Arthropoda; class Insecta; order Hymenoptera; family Torymidae; genus Torymus; species Torymus texanus. The sequence goes on along the minus strand of JAYJLV010000027.1, from coordinate 8,421,106 downwards.
GTGAATGTGAGTGTTCCTGCATTCGTGTCCGTATTAGGCTGATTTCGGACGGTTTCTTCATTTTTTTTTTGTTTGCATTTATTTAGTCCAGAACCACATCTCTTCTAGATGAAAGTTTTCCAAATTTACGAAATAATAATCTACCTTCAAGTAAAGTCATTTTTTACTTATTCGCAGTAACGTAAAGCCTTACAACAGATTGAAATTTGAAGTATATTTATTCTTTAAAAAAATAACTTGCAAAAAGCCGATTTTCTTTATTTTTTACAATAATGAGAATATAATATATTTAATTACTTTAAAATTCTCAAGAAAAATAGATATAAGCTTAAAGACCCGCGTATTTATTAAATAAAAATTTTTCTCAATAACTTTTTAAATGCTGCATGTTAAATTTTTTATCGGATTAGAAGAAAAAGGAGCTATTTCAGTGAAGCTCTGAAAACGATTCTATTCGGCAATGCGCTGTAAACGATACTATTTGGAAGATGTTCTGAAAACGATTTCATTTCGACAGTGCGCTGAAGAAGGTTTTTTTTTGCTGAGCGCTGAAAAAGATTTTATCTAAGAAATACCAAAAAAAGGTTTGGTGAAAATTAAATCGCCACCTCTTTGTATTAATTATAATATTTCTGAAATTTCTTGATTTTTTCACAACGGAATATGATTTTCTTTTAATATTTATAGAATGCATTAACATTTATACAAATTAAGTTAATCTATTTGAATGACAATACTTATTCGGAAATTTTGGGTTCCTGCTCTTGTTGTTTCCAGACCCTCAATCACGAAGTTGTAATTAAGAACGTTCTACGTCCTTTCTTAGAAAAATGAAGGATGAAATCTGTCATCGTAATAAGACTGTTTTTATTGGTTGTTGTAGACTCATTAGATTGTTCTTTATAGAATAGACACGAAAATCTAATATGTTTGAATTCTCAAGATTGAATTCTCGAGTTTATAAGTATTTAAAATTGAATAATTAAAACTTGATTAAGTTTTGTCAAAAAAACCTCAAAAAATATATATATATATATATTCATAAAATAATGGAAATAAATACGCGCGAAGTGTGTTAACGTAGCTGTTCTTGTAAAAATTCCATGATACATCTTTCAGCACTAATAATAAGAATTAGTGTAATGAAGTTTTTTGTATAAAAGTTCTGCAGAGAGATGCCGACTCAAATTTTCGTCAAAAAAAAAAAAAAATCGTTTCTCAGATAGAATCTATTTCAGTGCTCTGCAAAAAGAATCTTCTTCAGCCTGCTGTCGAAATAGAATCATTTTCAGCATGTCATCAAAATAGAATCGTTTACAACGTTTTGCTGAAATAGTCTCTTTTTCTTCTAACCTGACGAATACATCCTTAAAATTAGTTGCAGCTAAGCTAACTAAAATTTATGAATAATTGTTGATGCGATATAAGGATTATGTGTGTAAAATTACGAGAATATCATATGATTATCTTTGGAGATATTTGATATTTAAAACATTTGTATCTTAAAAAGTGATTTACTTTATCTTGTACGTAAAATTGTGACGTAAAATTGCTTTAATCTCATTACATTTTTTGGAAATGAAGTAGTATAATAATTTTTGTATAATAATGTTAACTTTGGGAATTAAACATTAATCAAAGGAATTGGCAAATTAATTTTGAGAAAGCCATTTACCAATGATTTGGTAGCGGTTTTTTCAAATGTGTTCATGTGGTATATCGTACGGATGCTTGCGATTATATTCTAATTTAAATTATCTATTTCTTACTGTACTTTTTATCACATTCTTTCAAAAATGATGTAATTTTAATCATAATTTGTTATTTTCGATTTTCAGTCTATATATCATTTAGTAATTATAGACGCATGTCTTAACAACTTACAAACTTAATTTTTGTTAATAAAATAAAATTACATAAATTAAATACTCATTAAAATCACCTTAATAATAATATTAATAATATCCTTTCAATGATCTTGATACAATCAGTTCATGGATGTTATCAATTAATTTGTTGACAATGATTTTACGTCAATCTTATCAACCAAAACGAAAGTACTAATTCTCATCAATTATATCTGAATTATTTATTTCAAAATGTCTCGAGAACTAGTGTGTGATTCAGATAATAAATAGACGCGAAAATTTAGAAAAAAGAAGTATATGCTAAATGCGCTTGAATATATCGTTAATATTTTCTATTTTACGATTTCCTATACATTTTTGGGATGATAATAATAATCCTAGATCAAACGATTCCTAATAACACGCAAACATCGACACACACACACACACGTAGACGTGGCCTACAAAAAAACACACATTTATTGAAAAATGTGGAGAAAAATTCCCATGTTTTCTAGTAATTTGGCAACATGTACCAAAAATAAAAATTTTTCCCATAAAAATATAGTAATTTTTACTGCGTTTCTAGTAATTTATACTGCGATTCTAGTAGTTTTTACTATGTTTCAATGGAAAAATTTATATTTTTTGTTAATATTGCCAAATTACTAGAAATCATGGAAATTTTTCCCCACATTTTTCTATCACTGCAAAGAGAAAAAAGCTCACAAACTGCGCAATACCTTTCCAAAATTAAGCATAAATTAAGAAACCTTCCCCTATCCAAAGTAACTAAAAGCTTTCGCGCGAGTCGGCACACGGGGGATATATGGGGGGAGGGGGGGATGGCACACGTACGCACTTTGAAAATGCAAAACTCGTAGACGCAAGTTATTCCGCAGAGCAGATTTCGTGGATACATAAGCGCGAAATGCCGTTTTCCATCTCTGCGAGCGCGTATCCCCCCTGTCTCTCTCTCTCTCTCTCTCTCCCTCTGTACAAAGCGAATTATCATCAGGGCGCGTTCGGGATCGCAAATACCGGCAGACGAGGGTGAGCGTGGGTGAACGAGAGAGAGAGAAACAGCACGTTTTTAATGCGCGCGTTCGCGCTCTCCTCTGTGTTTTACACCGTCGGGTCGGTGATGTACCAGCCCTTCTCTCTCTCTCTCTCTCTCTCTCTTTTTTCAGCGACGTTCCATACCTATTTCGTATCCCCTCTCTTTCTCTCTCTCTTTCTCTAGCACGCTCACGCGCTTTTCCCTCTTTTTTCCCCCCCCCGCCGCGTACTAACTCACTCATCCCTGCATTATCCAGCCCCTCTCGTCACCACTGGTTACTTCCCACCACCGCACTACTGGCGGGCACACCGGCAGGCAGCGGAGGCGACGACGCCGCCTCGGTGGTACTGGTGGTGGCGCACATCATCCTCGTATACTCCACGTCGCTATGTAGGTGCGCGAGAGCTACGCATATATAGTCGTGTCACCCGCACTGCGCACACGCACATGGATATATATATACGTAGTCTCTGTATTACAAGGGAAAGAGATCGGGCGAGAGAGGGAAATGAAAGCGCGCGCGCGAGTACAGCCGATCTTTTGCGCGCTTATACGCGAACGCGCGCGTGTGCACGATGCGAATTAGGCTCTTTTTTGCTACTTAGTCGGCGACGTTTTAAATAATTTTCGCGGCATTCTCTTCACTACAGTTTCTTTTTTTTTCTCACTTTTTCTCAACCTTTCGCTTTCTCTATATATCACGCCTCATGGATCTTTGACGAACATTTTGCGTTCTTGTAACATTATATTAACGGACAAAATTTCGTTTTTTTTTCTGGGAAATTCGCGCAGCTTTTCTTATACTAAAAACACGCGTGATGGTACCAAAATTAATTTGGGCTCGATGCCCGATCATTCAAATCACTTTGTTTGCCGGACGTGATTTATTAATGAGTTTGAATTATATATAAACATACACCTACACACACATACACGTATATGTATATATAAATACGTACTTGTAATATTATAATCCGAAAATTGCGATTTTGCAAATGTTATTGTAGTATTGCGATAATGCAAAATTATCTTCAAAGTAAACTCATTTAATTAAATACATCGATGCTAAAATTTCCCCCGCCGTGAAACATCGCACTCTATTCGTTCTGGCGCTCTCTAGCTTTTAAAATAACGTATCGATCCGCATTTATATTTATAATTTTAGGATGCACATTGCACTATATAGACACATACACATATCAGGCAACGAGCAGATCGCGAGAGGGGAAAAGATGGCAACTGTTGAATTAGAAAAGTAATTAAAAATAGCCCTGCTCGATCGCTCGCGCAATCACATACATGCAAGAAGAAATCGAACGTCGAAGGACTCATCATACGCTCGCTCGTGTTCTCTACGCGCGCTCACTATATACACGCGGCGAAAAGCCAATCGACCTAACAAAATTAAAAAGACGGGCAAAAGTTCACGTATAATAAAAATGGGCGGTGTAGTATAACGTTAAAAAACTAATTTCCCCCCCACAAAATATTGGTACAACTTGGCCCCACCGCGCGTGTATATGAAAGGGAAATTGTTCGCTTTCTATCTATATACATCTCCCAACTGCGCGCCTCATGCTCTCGTCCCTTTGGCCCATCGCGCCTTCTTTTTCCCGCAGCGCTTTTTATCTCTCTCTCTCTCTCTCTTTCTCCCTCGTTCCTCTCATCCGCACCCCTCAACCACACGTACACATACATATACATACTCTCTCTCTCTCTACATAACGCGTGTATATAGTATAGAGCAAGCGAGTGAGCGTATATAGCCACCCTCCGCCTAGCGAGAACGCGCGTCGGCGTCGGCGGTGCCACCCTTCTAATTTTTCCACCCCTTTCACTAAAATTAAAATCAATAGTGGCACCACGTGCCGCTTCTGCTACTGCCGCCGCCGACGCGGCGTCGCCGCCGGTGTGGCTGCTACTACTGCTCTGTGTGTACTCGCGAACGAACTCGCGACTCTCTCTCTCTCTCTCTCTCTCTCTCTTTTCCTCCTCTCTTTCTCGTTCAGTCTCGCGTGGGTAATGCCGTGGAATACTACTACGACTACTATACAGGGAGGAGAGAGAGAGAGAGAGAAAGAGAATATAACTCGCGTCGGAAACGCGAAGCCGTTACCCTCATCGCGGCGAATCGGAGAAAGCTGTACCTAACGCGCGCGCGACTTTCCTTCCTCTCCCTTTGCACGTCTCTCTTTCCCTGCACGTTGGATTGTATAGGTATGCCTTTTAGTCGTTACTGTCATGTCTTCTAGTTTTGTTTTATCTACTCAGCGTTTTGAAAACCCGCCCGCACCCCCCGTGTTATGAATGAAGGGGGATGAAGACGAGGGGAGACATCGACGGACGAAAGAGAGAGAGAGAGAGAGAGAGAGAGAGAAAGTATCGATGAGCTTTCTCTCTCTCTCTCTCTCGCTCTTTCTTTCTCACACGGTCTTTGAAACAGTTTTAGAAGAGCGCGATGCGCGTTCGTCCTTCGGTTATATAATCTGACGTGCCTTGAATCGGAAAATTTTGAAATTTAAAATTTCATGCCATCTCTCGTATCAGATTCATCCACCATTCGATATATATCCACACACACAGACGAGGTACTTTTAATATAATAGGAAATCTTTGAGACAGAGAGAGAGAGAGAGAGAGAGAGTGAGGGGCGAATTTTCTAATAACACGTCGCTCTATATACGATTCTCTTCATATATTTCAAGTGGAAACTTCCATCTACGGCCTATGTAGTATTATCCTATACAAAAAATACGCGCGCGCGCGTTCGCGACCCCTCTACAGACTAAAAATAGGCTCCCCATTTTCTCAAGGTTATGAATGCTACTAGCGTAATACTTTAGATTTCAAAAATCTTTATCTCTCTACCATATAATAAGCCTCTTCCATAGTTTGTGTCCTTCTAATCTAGAAATAATAAGCAAATTTATTGAAAATATACATTTTTTATCTTTATTTATTATCACATATTATATAGTTTATAATGATCATCGAAATATGTTAATGAAATTCGTTTCGCTACGAGTATAAGAATGATTAATTGAAGAAGTGACATCATAATTTTCAGAACACAACCATTAGCGTATAGAGATGCTTAAAAATGAACTGACATTGTTTTCTGGTGTGTAGGGCGAACGAATTCGCACGCGCACGCACGCGCATATGTGTATGTATATAGTGTGTCTCTTGCGGGCACACATCTCGAAGGTATACGCCAGTGTGTCAGTCATCGTGTCACGTGAGACATGAGTGAGAGAGAGAGAGAAGAGAACGTTTCACGAGAGGTCCTTTTGTTCTTCACCCACGCGCAACGCTATTCGGTTTACAGAAGTTAAATCATGGAAAATGTCTTCAAATGTGTATGTGTGCACGCAGCCTAGTTAGTTCAATATAGGAAGCCCTTAATTTATCCATCGCTCTAAAAAAAAAAAAAAAAAACAAAAAAGAAAGAAAAAAAATTTGTCTCGTTTACAAACTCAAGTAATATGTACTATTATCTTTTTTTTCAGCGTGTAGTTATAAAAGATATATCGATAAAATCATTAACGAGAATTTCATGCGAGGCTCGCATTTCCCGGGTAAACGTAGTGCACGTTTATTGCCAACGTTATACGGTTGAGCTGAAATTATCTACAGATTTGCAGAAGGGACCACTTTACCTCTTTTCTCTTTTGCATTTTCACGTCCTTCGTTCAGTCTCGATGCTTCCCTTTTCCCAACTACACCTTTTTCTCGGCTTCTTTCCGTTCGTTTCCCTTTCATTCTCTTTTGCCATCTCTCTCTCACTCTCTATCCCTCCTCCTTTCCCTCTCTCTCTCTCTTGCTCACTCGCACGCTCGTTTCCACTACTACAACCGACTTTTTGTTTTCGTTTTCCACGCCCCCTTATCGAGTTTTCGCGCTTCAAAAGCTACTTGCGTAGAGGGAGTTTCCCGTGTTTGGTGAGAGCAAAAAAATCGCAAATCGGAAAACCGAGGTTTACTTCTCTCTACTTTTTCTCTCCATGAAGAGAAAGAGTCGATCTTTCTCTTTCTCCTTTCTCTCGTTTGCTATTTTTACGTTTAGAATTTCCGATTACGTAATGATCGATATATTAGAAATATATATACCGTCGTGGTTAGTCCTTGGTAAGCGAATTTTGAACTATTAATAGATTAATAAATCGCTCGACGCGGTCATTTAACCGAATAATTCCGGATTGTTATCTTATCGTACGGATTCCCGTCGTCTTTTTTTATCGCGGCCAAGTTTACGGCTCAACTATGTGCCCCGCTATCAGTTTTAAGTATCTATAACGCATTTAAGTGTGAACCGCTTTCTGCACTCTCTCTCCCTCTCTCTTTCTGTCCGCTCGTATCTCTCTACATATTCTAGAAGATTTGATGAAAAATTAAAAAACTCATATATATTCGTTAATATTAACATCGCGCGCCAGGAGCTTTAACGTATGTATAATCGTAATATATACGAAATTTATTTGAACTTTTTCCCCTCCCCTCCTCTCCCCTTTTCTCTCTACTGTTATATATTTCAATATTTCAGAAGAATTTGAATTTGAATTTCGCAAAATTAAAATCGACTATATACCCAAGCTGGATGAAATTATTTGCAGGTATCTATACAATAAATTTCCATATAATGCAATTGCTAATGATTTTTGATCATCAGCGTTTGATGTTTTTATTCCGTCATACACGCACACACACACACACACGTGGATCCATGTACATACTCTCTCAAATAATGACTTTGTCCCACGACAGAGCTCACACACGAAATTTTCCATCATTTTCGATTGACTTTTTCCATGCGTAGCAAGAGTGCAAATTATGCGACACACACACACCCTATAGCAGACTGGACGATCCCCGGTACGTCAATTCAAGCGCGCAATGAATTGGCCAAGCTATATACCAGGGGGTGTTAGCAAAACTCTCTCTCTCTCTCTCTCTCTCTCTCTCTTTCCAAATAAGTAAAAATCGCATAATCGAAAACGTTGAATAATCGCGTAATCTATTTTCCTCGAAAATCTGTTATTCATACCTCGGCATGTGTGAGAGTTCGCGCGTCGAGCTTCTACCGAGTCGTATATACGAACAAACACGTAAAACCCGATATGCGCGCGCGCGCGAATCGAAATTGCCCGGGCTATGCATATAAATCCGCGGGATACGCGCGCGCGCGTGCGAGCGAAAAAGCGAGACAGAATAACATACACATACACATACACATATACTATATATGTACACATGTATGTATGAGAAGAGAGAGAGCCCATCCCTCGGAATGATTTTGAAAATGCGTTGCAGTGTCGGTGTGCTACTAGGCTCTGCTGCTGCTGCTGCTGCTTTTGCATTGTCGCCGGGGCTCACGCCCCCCGCGTACGTAATGACGCGCCCAGTATGAGCACCCGTTCGTTTTAATCAGGCGCGGCCGATCAGGCGTTGACGCGTCGAATGCGCGCGCCCGGCCGGTTCCGAGCTATAGTAACGAGAGCGAGTGAGTACGATGATGATCGCGTTTCATCGGCGTCATTTCCGACTCTTACTCATGCACATTGCAGTTGTGTATGCTAGAGTTATACATGTGTACGTGAGTATATATGTGTATATGAGTAGTGAGGTAGTTTGATGTTTGTGTGTGTGTGTGTGTGTGTGTGCGAGAGCGATCAAAGTACGAAATTCGATGCGATGAGCGGATGTAACTACGGGGAGGTCGGCACATACTTTAGACGTGTCTTAGATATGACCTGCTATGTTCATCGCTTGTGTTGACTAATTCAAGCGTTGTCTTTTGTCTTTTTCATTTTCTTTCGTCGTCGGGGTACATCTCGTGTGACGTTATCTATTGTCAAGCGATATAATATATGATGCGGCTAATCTGTGTCATCTTGAAACCACATGGTTTATCGTGAGGGTTTCTAATGTAAAATTATCTAGATATTTATTATTTATTAACTAGTTTTTATATTATTCATATTTCTTAATCTGTACACGCTGCTTTTCTAATTTGCCTTCGTAATAGTAGTTACCTTTGTGGTTCAAATTCATTTCGTATGGATATGGTAAAAAAAAAGAAAATACTGTTATGTAGTCAATGTTCTGTTTACAAAACATATGCAGAAAATAATTTTTATCTCTGATGCGAAAAATTCAAGCAAAACTTTAATCTTGTTAAAAATACATAAACATATTAATCTTATCGAAACAGTCTTCCTGCCAAGTCCGAGGTATACACGTATATATCAGGCAAGTTAATTTAACTGTTTGATGATCATGGAGAAAGGTCGGAAACTGACCTCATAGTCACCTTTTTTACTCGATGTTTTTGTTGTGTTTGTGAAACACTTATGTTTTGTAGACTCTACCTTTTTCAAATTGATTAAATGTTATACAAGCTGCTATATACTCTAAGAATGAACAACATACGAAAATATTCTTTTTTTAATCTTAATAGTGCTCGAGATTATTTCGCGAATTCCATAAAATAATTGCTCAAGTGTGCGAATAAACTAAAAACAGATGTAAGTATCCCTGGTGGGGATTGATTGTATTTCTTAACTTAAAAGTGGGTAGACAGTTTCGAAGTGGCGTAAAAATGGGCGTAAAACAGTTTTTGGCCGTCGATTAATCAGTTTCTTGCTATCATTTTAGAACATTTGTAAAAATTGTGTACAATTGTAACAAGATTCTTCTTAGCAGGTTTTAAACTATCAGGCTGGCAAAAACGTAACATCATCACGCCATTTTTAATGTTAAAAAGAACTTGGTAATATTCATTTATTATCATAAGAATGTTGCAGACTAAATCAAATGGCGAAATGATATTTTCTGAAATAGTATACAAACAAAATTTGTTATCTGTTGCCAATAGATATCTTTAAGATAGGAGAGCAAATGATTACATTTGTTAGCTCCAAAATTTTGGAGCTTTGGTCATTCCATTAAATTGGAGTAAATGATAGAAACTAACTATTCCTCGTTACCATTTACTGATTTCTAGTTGATTTGCATTAGAGTCAATTTCTACCATAGATTGATGATTATAACTTTTGAAAAAGAATGATTTCTATTTACAATCGACTTATAATTACAAATACTTTTGTAACAAAATAAATTTGATGTTATATGGGAACATATATGTGTTTACATTATTCAGATGTCTAAATTTAATAGTTGTTCGCGTCATTTTTACGGGTAAGGGTTTGGGACTCTTTAAAATTACATTTTTAGATCACGGGCCCTCGCAAGCTCAAATGTGTGCGCCGCTACGCGGCGTGTGGGTGCGACGGGTCCTTAGCGCGCGTGAACGTGAGTGCGCTCATTG